>JAFBJT010009623.1:7746-25613 GCA_016785325.1 Chascanopsetta lugubris | reverse complement strand
TGAGTCAATCACAGAACAACTTATTTCACTTTTCAGGACTTTTGGAATTTAGTCGCATTAAGCGCCGTTTCTAACAGAAAGTAGAATCGGTCACTTCCAAATCATCTCAGCTCCTCTCTTTTTTTCGCCCCACTCAGACACTGAACGAGTGTTTCAAAACATGGCCGCAGAGACACAACAAGGGCCCGACCGGCCTCAATTTGAGAGGTGTCAAACCTGTCCATTTCCCTATCTGGAACAAAACGGCATCAGATGTCGATGTGAGCCTCCGCCCTGATTTATGCTGAGACTCTCACTTGACACTCGAGCCTCAGCGGGTGTCACCCCCGCGCTGCTGCAGCTGTTTGTTTGCCCCTCTGCTCGACAAATATTGCTGTCAAATAATTGATTTAAGTGCATTTGCGCCGAGTGCGTGTTGACAACCTGGATGTCACCTTCGCTCTGCTGCTTGTAATGAAGCGCCTCAGCCACCGGTGAAGCTGTCAGCGCAGGGATCTGTCAGCGATGTCCAAGATTATTCAAATGTAGATTTGAAAAGCAGTTAAGGAAGATAAAGAAAGAATTTTAAAAGATCTTATGTGTGAGTGGGATTGAAAACTGTCAAGAATCTCTTGGACAGAATTGATTCAAATTTGAGTCCATTTTTTGAAACTCCCTTGAGATCCGACTTTTTTTTCCTTACCCAAAATGTTCATTAATTCCACTAGAATTACTTCCCATCATAAACATTTAATGCATTTTCTTTTATTTAACCATTGAGCCTTAAATGAGTATTTCTAAAGTAGCCTTATTTCATTGCACAGCTAATATTATGTCTAGAACACATTTTCATTTTTTTGTAATTTGAATTTCTTGTCAGAATTTTTGTTAAAGGATTTTCCTCATATATTTAGTATGATTATTTTATAATTCAATATAATATCAACCAATATACATCTAAATTCTAATTAATTTAATAGATAAAAAAGACACTTAGACACCTTAAATCTGTCAGTGTAGACATATGATACTAAGAAATGCTGATACATAATACATAATACCTTAAGTTTAAAGCGTAGTACCGTTACTGAATTCCTGGTGTGTACGTGTGAATACAAACCCCTGCAGACTTTCTCCACTGGGCCTCGACGTGACAGAATTTCCCAAAGGGGCTGATGTGAGAGCACAGCAGGAGAATCTCTGCAGGATTCACCACCAGCCATTGTGCAGATTGACGATGCCTCTTAATGTAGGACAGGCGCTAAAATGGAAAAACACGTAGAGGACACAGATGTGGATGACAAGAGAGTTTAAGGGCCTGACGCCGATGGGCTGTTTACAAAAAACACAGCGGGATGAATACATTATCTCCTGTCTCTTTTTGCCGCACCACTCCTCACCTCAATCCTCCTGAGGGTGTGTCATGAGCACATCTCACTGCTGAAAGTCTGGACCCAGCTCCCCAGAGTTCATCCGCTGGTCATGTCTGAATTCTCAATTTTTTGGAGTAAAGCAATACTCTGTTCTCGTTGAATTCAGGAATCGGTTTTCGAGTCGATCTAAATAAGCTGTTACGGACATACTGTGACCACTCAAAAGAATGATAGTGCAGTTTAATCATGCTTTCAACATGTCAACACTCATATTTCATGAGGCATGCATTCATGATGAGTGTGCACATTTTCAAGTCTGCACAGTTTGCCGGTCTCATGTAAAATCGACTGTGGAGGGAAAGGAGAAAAAACAAAAAGCGATATGGGTTTAGCACTTGAAAAACTCTGTGGGAAAATACTTTACATATTTCCCCACAGATCATTGGCGACATACGCATTCTCAGATTGATTTATTTTAAACATACCAAGCATGAAAAGGCGAAGGAGCGCGATCAGTAAGTACTGACGCTCGCCAACAATATTTTTTCCGCTTGACATTAAATAGATTAGATGTGATGCTTAACAGTGGGGCGAGACAATGCTGCTAATAGATTCGGTTCATCTGCAGCTGATTGGCAAATGCCATCAGTCTCAGAGGGCTGATTATTCATTTCCATTTTCATATTGGACTTCTATCATCGAAATGTGTTTTATTAAGTGAGCTCATAACGGGAGTGTGCTGGGGATCTCGGGGCCCCCCGTCGAACAGATTGTCTTTTCACAGCAGGTGGACTCCCATTCTCTACAAACCCTTGGAATTGACATCATTATACCTCCATTTTATGATTCATGTTAGTTTGTAGGCAGTGAGATATCCCATTTCCCACTGAATTGGGTGCAGTCCCCCCCCCCCCCCCCAAAAAAAAGTTTTTCTCTTCATGATTCACACTGTCGTCAGGTCCTCTGCTGAGAGGGTTTCTAGTGAAGTCTACTACGAGTGTCGAAAGGTTTACGCCTTAAGAAAATGAAGAGGAACAAAGCAAATAAATTAAAAAGTGTGTTGGCGCTCATCACCTTGACAGAGTGTAGGTACACAGCCCACACTGGCTTCAAAAATGGCGGACAATTAGCTGGAATTATGATCATTATAATCAGGGGGGGTTCTCCATTGTGTTCTCAGCCGGGGTTTCACATTGTAGGTGTATGAATTTCGAAAATTGTAACTTTTAAACTCAAGTGGCTGCTGCGACGGCAGTAAACATAGATTATACTCTGACTATGTCTGACTCATTTTACAATATTGTCATTCCTTTGCATCTCTATGGAATTTGGCAAGATTTAGTTTAATGCATTAATAACATGTCTATTTGACTATCTGATGTTTCATGTAATAATCTATTCATGTAAATGTAGCTTTGTATATTTTTGTAGCGACAATCAAACAATATCAAATGTTAATTTTTTGGCTTGACAGACGAATTTCAGATGGACGGTCTTCCTTTTCTAAAGTGAAGCACACTGATCATAGTGCTCAGCTAACAGCTAATTTGCGTACATTTTAAATGGCAAGCTAGTTCATTACATAGCTTATTAAAGGTGCATAATACATGTTTCAATATCGTTTCTCTATCTGTCGGCAGTAATGGAATTTAAAGAAATCCCATTGATGTTTTGGAACGATCTAATGGCTGCCCTGTTGGGCCACCATGTTTTTTTTGTTTTGTTTTTTACAGTAGCCCAGAATGGACCAACTCAATGTCATTTTGAGTTTTAATGATAAGAGAAGGCTACAATAGGTTCTTACATGAGGTGAAGGGCATTCAGCTGCAACTTACCCTGTAAATGTCAGCACACTGTACCTTTGATTCTCTTCTCACTATGATGATAGGCTGCAGTGACATGACAATAATTCTTTATTACCAGGTCTCTTTCTTTTACAACACCTTTCTACCTGACCATGTCTCAAGTGTATGAGGGCCCATAGTAGCAGGGTCTGTGTGTGGTTGTGCCACTCTGGCACACAATGATTCATTTATGTCCTTGTTGCCAAAGCAGACCAAGATCCAAATGTGATCCCACACCGCCTCTCCCATTACGTAAGTGTGTTCCCACCGCTGGCCAAGTCCGAGGACGTTGTGGTCGGCCCGTAACAGTCCCTCGTATAACCAAAGTGATATGATGCCAACATAATGACATTGTTTGTACAGTAACCGGCATTTGGAAAGCCGTGCAGCTTAGGTCAGTCCTTCCTATTTCTGGGGTTTTCTATGTGAGAAAATGAATGATGGCACGCCGTTTCCCCCATCATGCCAAATTTGTCCGGCAGGCTGCGGATTCAATAGTTTTTAAACCAGACACCCTCAGCCTGTCATTGCTGATGACCTCACGGCGAATCAGCTCCAAAGTTCATCTCTCGCAGATGCGCTGATTTCGGACCACCCACTGAGCGTACCCACACACACGGGCACCCACAGAACCTCAAAGATGTTCACAAGACGAGATGCAATACGACCGTGGGAGCGAGCGCGAGAAATCTAGGAATTTATTTGCACAATAGGCCCAAGGCCTAAGTCTGACCGTTTACAATCTCCAGTCTGACACTCTTATGGCTCATGAGAGGCAGAGCCACTGAACTGGCGCACTGCTTATGAGAAAAAGACAAACGTCCTGTGGAGAGCATTGAGACCGGAGCTGCTGTTTTCATTACTTTGGTTTATCGGCTCAATAGTCACCTCCATTCTCCCAGTGCTAAATGTCCCCTTGATTTGCTCTTCTTGTGCCTGCACCTGAAACAATTCATTAAAAATGAATGAGAGGAAAGCAAAACACTGAGGGGGCCAGGAGATGAGAGGGAGCGGTAGAAAATACTAACAACTGCTCAATGGATATAGGTAAAAATTATATGATGGGGCTAATGCAAGTAATGACCGTTTTCATTATTCCGTACATCTCTACATCCTAGTATTGAAGCTTAAATACAGATACCACATAAACACACTGCCATTGCTCACATTTTGAGCCTCATTATGAACCATTGTAATCGAGATTCCATAAATTAATGGGCCCGACCAATCCTGACCTGGCCTAAGCTGCCACTCTTGACGTTTTATCGTTTTAATTACCGGAAACTGGCAATTGTAAGAGCTGCCAAAGAAAATAACAGAAATCCTCTTGTAGATAAATCAACTCCATTTGTATTTGGCAAATTTCATAAACTGACATGGCAGAGGCTTTGGTTCATGACCCATACACTTGCCAACCACTAGGGCGCAATAAAGAAACTTGAGCATTAATTAAGGTAGCAGTCATTTTGTCCATTAAGCATGATATGTGGTTTCATTCATATCATGTACATATATATGTGTTAATTAAATCATATTCAAAGTATTTATACTATTTGTTGTGCATATTTAGACCCATTTAGCTTCTTTTAGGTACAGAGCTGCAGCTCGCTTCAAGTGCTAACACAGATTTGGACTTTTATTAATCCTGCAGCTGTCTCTATGAGCTTATGACTCATTTTCTGTGAAACAAGAACGAACCCAAAGCGCAGTTTTACAGATTTTCAAGGGTGAAGAAAGTAACATAATTCCCTCGCTTGGTTCATAACTTCCTCTTCGGTCAAAAGAACCTACACTTAATAGTTCTGTAATGAATATTTGTCCCATTAAAGCATCAGCGTCGGTGTTTGGAGGATTTGTTAGTCGCATACCGTGTAAGCGCTATTCCACACCACTGCAATATTTCAGGCTTTACTAGCCTGAAAAGCATGACTCATGGAAAGAATCATATAATTATGAGAGTTTCTTACTTTGAAGCCGTCCCTCCATGTTGTTGTGCTCCCGAACTTGATGGAGCAGAAAGTGTTTAGTTTTGAAAAAGGCCTTGTGTTGGTTTTGAGTAATGCTTTCCTCTCCGTGCCCTTTGTGACGGAAGCTTGAGTGAAACCACCAAAGAATTTTTTATTTCCCAACCACGGGAAGATGGAGCGTTTTCATGATCACATGTGAATGTAGCGTAGCTAAAGCAAACACGTGGACGGTGGTCATTCCAGTGTCAGCCATTGCAAAACAAGACCTACGGGAACAATGCATTTTCATCTGTATTAGATCTATTTTCGTTTTGTTTATCCTTCCCCATTTGCATCATTATACGAGGGGAACCAAATCTATGGTGGAGTTTGAATAGCTCCATAATGAGGAGGAGGAATCAATCATCCCTTCAAAAGAGGCCCTGCCACAGCTGCGAGAGTGTAAATTCACACTCATAATTTTCACACTTCTAGGTCCCCACATCTTTCTTTAGCGTCTCCGTGGGGGTTACAGCGGCCCGATGTGCGATACTCCGCCGTGGACGGCCCCCGGTTGATTTAGTGCTGCTTGTTCCCTTCCGATCGGGAGGTAATGGAAGAGATATCCAACTTAGCCGCCCCCACGCGAGCTACAAAAATGCCGTAATTGCCGTGTTAATTTTGGGCCAAACACAAAGGGATATTCAGCCCAATCCATCCAACTATCAATCTACCTATCATCTCAGCATTGGGTGTTTGGCATGCACGGACCGTGATTACATATGCCACATAATTGGACATAATTAAAAGGAAGCATAAGCACTGTAATTGTCAGTTTTCAAGCTGTAAAAAGCAGGCAGGGGATAATATTTCCCCGTGGCTTGAGAGAGAGGGACCTTTTGGAGTCGGGGGGCTCCTGATTGATAGAACCTAATTTTCACCGAATACGCTAACGACACAGAACGAAAGTCATTTCTCAAAGCAGTCTTTATAAATTCTACACTGTGCTGATTGTCAGTGCAACTGGCAGAATAACTGTTTTTGTCCAAATCACATGCCTAGCAACTGTAATTAGGCACTCACTGCTCCGGGTTCCTCCATATGATGAGGTGGTGTGCATGATGCTGCAACACAAGTGGTACTTTTTGATTGTGGAGGACTAAGAATAGGGGAAAGGGTGGGTTTTGGATGGCTTATCCAAAACCAAAAGCATGGAAATGTAGGGAATTGGACCAAGCTGGTTTCACCATCATCATTCGCAAACACACATGGCTCACTGCCTAATGTAGTTGTGGAACGAGAGTTGCTGCAGTTGATTATTTTAGAGGACTTATGCACTGATATGTCCAACTATCACTGTCTCCTGTTTTGTGTTTTGCATTATATGTATACATCTACATCACGAATTTGCACATACCGAATCCTGTTATAAATTTGGAATATAATTTTCGGGTTAACCAAATAGTTGCATAGACCATGTCTTTGGGTGACATCTATTATGAAAGTTGGCTCGAGTAGATTGCCAGGATTGTGACATTTTGAACATTTAAAGGTAAAAACAAGCAAAAATAAATTAATAAATAAACAAAATGTAGTGTTTGTTTGTAATTGTGGCCACATCCTGAGGTTAAATTAAATGGAGAGGGTGGCACAAATCGTTTTTAGTCCACAACATAATATCAGCACTTTCTTTCATATAAGTTACCCTCTGTTTGACCCTGGCTGATGGCTTGATGATGTCTGGGTAACTGGAGATCAAAAGCCCAGAGACGCTAGAAGCACAAGCAGAAACGAGTGAGATAATAATATTGATGCGTGCTTTCCAGCAGCTGCTCTGCTAATTTCAGATTGCCGTTGATATCATGATATTTCAGTCCGATCAAGATTTTAAAACTGCATACAAGCAAACTTGAGAAGGAATATGACTCCAGTTTTAACGCTAGAGGAAGCAGACCATTCCTGTATGGTGCATACGGTTTTATAGTTTCATGTACATGAAATGTGCGGCAATCCACATGCGGCGCGGTCTCTGCGGAGCTCCGGCAGAGGAATATTTGGTATACACATCAGAGAGATACTTTGAGTGACCTCTCCCACACTAACTTTATTTTCCCGAGCCACCTGCCTCCCCCAGTGTGGGAACACAATGCTGCAAAGCTCTCTTTTGCTACCGTGCGACGAATCAACCACAGCAGTAAATCACTTGATGACCTAATGCGAGATGAGAAGAGGCAACATCCCCTTCTTTTTTCCCCCCACCACATGGGATCTATTTCCTCTCAACATTAATAATACTGCGGAGCATTAAGGCATGCAGCAAAAGTAGATGTATTCTTCCCGAGGCTGATTCAACTTGTAAGCATTTCCTCTCCCGAGCTCCCCCCCCCCCCCCCCCCCCCCCCCCCCCCCCCCCTGAAACCTTTCCCCCCCCCGCCCCCCCCCCCCACCCCCCCCCCCCCCCCCCCCAGTCCTCCGGCAAAGCATGATTACCCCCATTTTAATGAGATTTTTAATGTGTTTCTTTTTTTCTTTTTTTTTCTTCCCCCCAATTCCTAGAAGACAATACAGCTTCCTCTCCTATGTAGTACATACAGTGGTTAATGTTTGCAGTCTGACCATATGTAAAGACAACATGTGTCCATGGTTTTGCTTCCACGCTTCTTGCTTTTTGATTGGGCCTTGTCTTTTTTCATGTTTGCATAATGGTGAGATGTTTTTAGCAAAATTGTCAATTGATGGGAAGTAGTTTTTATGTCACTTCATAGCATCTTCATGATTCCCTTATATGTGTTAGCGTCCTCAATTTGGTTGCACAACAATGCAACATCACTGGATCATATCTGGATATGGTGTTTAACTACTCTGTCTCCATTATGTCCATTGTCTTGTGTGGTTTTCAGTAGTTTGTACCTCAGTTTGCATTTTTGGTATCATCCCTGCTTTACATTACACCATGATTATAAGCCATACAGCCCAGTCCCACGTGCATCTTGCACACTTTACCTTTAATGTATTCAGTGCATTTGTAAACGAGGTGATGCCTTGGAAGCGACTCCTTGCCTCTTACTTCACAAACTTCTTATTTTGACGTATGAATCAACTCGATTATTCCAGCATAACCACCCGGCCGTGTCGCCGTATCACTGTAGATTTATTACAAACGAGACTTTATCTTCCCTTCTCTCTGCGTAAACCGAGATTGCAGACCGGGGAATGGCCACACAGCACAGAGGCGGTGAAGTCTTGTCGTCATGTTTCTCCCTGAAGAGTCTTCTCTGTGGGCTGCATGTAAAAGATGCTCTCCAGCACAGTTAAAGTGCAGAAGCCTGCTTGCATTAGCCATAATAAAAAAAGTACATGCTGCGGGATAAACATCTCTTTGGTTTATCGATCAGACCAAATCCCTCTATATATTGCACCTGCTGAAGTTGAAATGGAGACTTTTTTGTGTGTGTGTCAACAAATCCTCATTGTTTGAGCCGTGCAAACTCCTGAATTCTTCTCTTTGGTGTTTGTCGGGCTAATGGAGGTCTCCACTGGTATTAGCACTCGAACTATGTGCTAAGTCCCAGAGTGCAGACACAGCGCGAGTAAGATAATCAAAGACATTCATCTTTGTATGATAATTAGTTTTTACTTGTTTATCATGGTTGCAACATGATATGATTGCAGCTTTACTGCTCCTTCTCGTGCATCACACTGATGATTTTTCAGGTTAGTGGATTATGATGTTTTTCAGGTTTTACAAATTGTGCGACATCCTCTCAGTTTATTGGAAATTTCATCCAGGGGCAGGTTGTGGTCCCGGGAAGAGGCCATTAAATGCTGTAGTGGTTTGTGTTCCTCTAGCCCCTCCCCCTCACAGAAAAACGGTCATTGGCCAGCTGGCAGATCTGATGTGATACAGTTCTGACTATGTGAGGGTGAATCCAAAATTGTGGATGATCGCAGTTAACAAGTGTGTTAATAAGAGCAGCAAATCACACTGCGGGTTAAGGTTAGTGCTGTGATGAGATGGATTGTTAGCTTAGGTCGCAAAGGTCACAGAGCATCTGAAGCCAAGTGGGGTGTGGCCTGTTCTCCTGGTAGCACAAAACACACACAACGTTGTTGTTTAGAAGTGGAGAAGAAGAAAAAAAAAACGGGTTGTCAAGCCATCAAGATAACTGTGGTGAATTTGGTACAGTTGACACTCTTTCAGGCCGTTTTGTGAACCAGGATCTTTGTGATATTCTGGCTGCCTCCTCTGTTAGGACAGTGGTCTTTGAACCGGACCACCATGTTAGTGTAACGCTCAGCCCTCTGCTGTAGTGTCTGTTGAGCTGCCAAGAATTTTGTTTGCTTTGCTCCTTTCAGGGCTGCACTTGCCCCCACTTTCACGCCCCCCTCCCCCACCTCCCTCCATCGCACCTCTCCTCTTTTCCTTCCCCCAGCCTCCATTCCACGACGGTGGGGTCATGGTGTTCTTAGCCATGTCATCCCAAATAACCGTGAGAGATGACAGACCCTTGGCTTCCTGCTCACATGCTTTCTTTATGTTGGGACAACATCATGACATCATGGGGCAGGACGCCGAGTTTCCGCTCTGAAATCATTCTCCCTTTTCAATTTACCTTTGCGCTAGTTCCCACCGTGTCCATGGCAGCTGTCCGCCGTCCCGTTTCTGCCGGTGAATGAAACCCAGGACTTCCTGTCTTTCCATTCAGACTGATGGTGACCATATGCTCTGGACAACAACCAGCGCAATAAAAGTCACAGGATTTAATTTTTTTTTTTTCCTGGGATACTTCATCAATCAGGTCTAAAGTGGTTGCGTAGGGCAGGTGCTAAAATTACACCACAAATACAATACGTCATGAAATTGACTTTTCATTTATAAAGAGGAGGCACGGAGTATAAACCTCACATTTCAAGATTACTTAAGCTTCATCTCATCTCATTTACATTTGTCTGAATCGCGGAGCGGCTTCGAGAATGCCCTCATGGAATTGATACGCCGCCACTGAGCCAAAAAACACCGCTACCTCTGGATCAATTCTTCTCAAATACATGCGTAATGAATGTAATGAGGTATTCCAAAAATAGACAAGTAAAAATAAGTTGCCAGACCCGTCTCTGAACTAAAAATAACTGCAACTTAAGCCAGATTTATTTGGAACACGTATTACCTTGGGACTGCATGTGAGGCAGGAGGAGTATTTCTTTATGTCTTAAAGTTTATTGATGATAAAAGTCCAATAGAGTCATTTCCAGGAAGTTATCCAGAGGCTTTGAATGTTTCTGGTAACTTCTAATGTTCCCTACACTTTCCCTGGCTTGTTTGTTCGGCCTGTAATGTTTCTGAAACCCAAACTGTGATACGGATGCTTATATACAGAGCGACCGCAGTCGTTATAACATTGGTGTCGTGTGTTCCATTGCCTTTTTTTTGTTGTTTCCCCGCAGAAGGAGACTTAAGAAAAAAAAGCCAAATTGGTGCCAAGTTGGTCGAAAAGAGAGGACGATGCTGTTGGCAGAAAAGAGAATGAATGAGGAGATGCTGGGGGAAGATTGGAGCATGAGAAGTAGTGACAGGGCTGCCCATTAGTGTCCAGTAAAGAGTGTGTGTGCGTGTATGTGTGTGATTGTGCGATTATGACACCTGAAGTAAGCTGCTCCTTTGTTATGGTTTTCAGTGACTTCTCACGAGAGCTGGAGCCAAAGCAGTGGTTGAATTTCCCTTAGTAGACTTTTTTTTTCAAATGATAGAATCGGAAGCAATATGAATGTTTTGGGTTTTTTTGGAGATATTTTTTAAAGTTTGCTAAAGTCAGAAGTTATGACGATGGCACCTGAGCGCAGATTTGACGCGTCACATCCCGGATTCCTCTTCTCTGGCGCTGGGAGAGAGATGGAGAGGTATCCATTTGTTTTTGTTTTCGGAGTCTCGCTCACTCTCGCGCGTTGATCTGCAGCTGCGTGTTAACATCACATATCGTCATATTATTCTCTGCAGGAAGCTACATGCAAACAGCAGGTTAAGGTGGTTCTCTCAGCCGCGGTGCACGGCAAGACGAGTTTCTCTCGGATTTCAGCGAGCTGTCATTTCCAGCTCACAGACAGCTCTGAATTTATCAGCCGACTGACAGTGGAATTAATACAGATAAGGTGGAAATATGACAAAAAGTTTGAAAGTCCGTAGTGGAAAAAGGGAGCTGTCTCTCTCTGTGTGTGCCTCCTTGAATTAAAGAATAAGGCCAATACGGGGGGAGGGGGGGTGTACAGTATATCTCTTAACGGGTTGCATTCGGAGGCTTAGAGAGTTTGGACGACACCCATAGCCAATATCCGAGCTCAGTCCAAACTTAATCGGCACCCCAAGGTCTGCTGGCTCCTTTTCTTTCTTTCTTTCTTTTTTTTCTGTGTAAGACTTAATATTACAACACAGCAGTAAAACTGTTTGTCCTGACACATTACCCTGACCCGGTGACGGGGAGTGGGCCACTCGTGGCCGGGACCGTTTCGTCTTTGTTTCTGTCATGTTAACAACTCCGGGCTCTTCAGGCTTTAATGGCTGCAATAAAACCACTGTCAAGTTAAGGGGGCTCCAGCGTTTCTCTTTCACATACTAAAGCCACTGTCTCATTGACCAAGAAATTATGACCCGGCGAGGCTGTGATTTGCGGTCTCAACTTAGACTGCAATCCAAATATTTGCCCCCCCACATCTTGAAACATTTATCTATAACCCCCAGAGAGCACTGTATTTAGATTTAAAGGTCCATCGAGTAAGAATAAGAAGTACTTCTTTCCATTTCTATCGGGCGAATAGAACCGTTATTGTGAGGATTTTTTATGAGTGTAAAATTGCCTGATTGCACACATTACCTGAGAATGCATCCTTTAAACTTAGACTGGGAGCACGTAATGTGGCGCCACCATGTTTATGGAGACGCCCAGAATAGACAAACTTTATTGAGTTTTAATGAAAACTGAGCAATACAATGCTTGATTGGAAAGGAATAGTGAGGGAACTATCCCACACGATGTACCCGTTAAAGGTTATAGGGTATTTAAGTTGGTTTCCCATGTACAGTATGTACAATCAGAGCATTGCTTTTTAAGGGCTGCTACAGGATGTATTCTGCAGAGCAGCAGCTTATTCAGAAAAAAGAAATAGTTGCCCTAACTCCAGATGTGACACATGTCAGTGGGTATTTACTAAAACTTTGTACAGCCCGGCTCTACCCGTTCCGACTGCTCCTGCAGCTACTGCGTCGCATCTCTGCATACTTCTAGAAACATTTAACTGCATCATCTGCTCCGGGACTAACATAATCCAATATAAGGCTGCAATTGCCACTGTAATCTTCACAGTGTTGTGCTAAGAAGACATGACATCACTTTCAAGTTCACATTCTCAGTAGTGATTCAGCCACTCCTCGACCATCTGATAGTTCCCTGCGCGATTCATGGAGGTCTGCACGTTGACACAAAGGCATTCTCTGTATTTGTGTTCCAACTTTAATATACATATACTTATAAATACTTTAAAGGCAGGATAATGTCTTTCTCAAGCCACAGACACATTTTTCTCTCAGAATGCCTTCCTTAATCCACATTAGATATCTCTCAGCCCTCAGATGGCGTGTTCCGAGGTGGAGGAATTGCCAAAAAAAATCTATAAAATCAAATCCTATTAAAGTGCAGTAAACAAGTAGACAGTAATCCATCCCACGCATGCCTCTGCCAACTCTTAGCCGGGCTCTCGTCGTAAGATAGCGGCTTCAGACTCGCTCAGTATTTACCAGTTATGCGCCCACACTTCCTCATCAGTGTAAATTAACTGTAATGTAGGTGTGAACCTACTGCAAAGTGGGCTTTATGCTTTCACACGTCACTGTGGGGGGTTTTCTTTAGATTTAATAAGTGCCCATATGACGGATTGAGATGGATGAAAAACTAAATGTGTGTGTGTGTTTGTTTTGGACAGAGGGAACTGAAAGACAATAGCAAAGGTTTATTTTCTTGTTTTAGAGGAATTTTAAGAATGGAATTCTGAACCTTTTAGTAGTAGTTTGCGGAACCTGTGTTATAGAAAAACATACCCTGCAGTTTCTTTGCTTGGATGTTTTGTCAGCGGGAGGCTGACGTGACACGAGGTGCACAAGGACCCAGTGAGGTCTTTACCTTGACAGCTGCCCTTCTCTTTGAAATCACTGTCGGTGCTCTAACACCACAGCTGCGGTAAAGGGTGACCTCATCGCTGGGATCTCATGACTCAGCACTATTAAGCTGCAAGGTGATTCTTGGTTCCCTGTAGTGGACATGAGGCAAGCAAGCGAGCAATCCCATCACATGTACATTACACTAATTGACTTTTATGAAGAGACACTAGTCTTTTCTATGCGAGACTGTACTCGCATGTCAGTCGCACATTATGTCGTTTTGATATATGCAACGTTTGTTTTGTAGTCGACTGTTCGAAATTGTTACTGATAATACCACACTATGATGAATGATAACATCGCTACATTACATTATGTCTCTAACGTAAATGGTGGCAAGGTTCCTGCATGACTACTCAGTATGATGTCATCGTCTGACTTCCTAGTGACTCTATTATGACACAATTTCCCCCATATCATCATATCATAAGATTTCCCCTCGATTACCAAGCCTGTGGTTGATCGCAGTGTTCCAGTGTCTCCTCCCCAGGCTTTGTAACGAACAGATACTTGTTCCCATAATATTCTCGGACCTCAAACTCTGCATCTAAAGTGCCATTTTTGCTTTAATATTTTCTATTCCCATCAGCTGCGGGGAAAAATCCAGCCATTCCCTTTCATTTCACATATTTTGCGCCAAACCTTGACTATTTGTCTCCCGACATATGTTCTGTAGTCTGTCCATGTACCTGCACAGGCATCGATGGTCTAACTAGCGCTGATAATGTGAGCACCACCGCATGTTCCCAGAGACAGTCTGGAGGTGTCAGATAATTGCATCTGTCATTGTGTGTCTTACATGGCTTCACACATCATCTCGTCTTGGCACTAAAATTGCTGTTATTGGCGATGGCATTCACGCACCTTATTGAATGTAAAGGCACGCCGCCACGACTCCATTAAGAGGCTCCGCGAGATGTGACAATTGACAACTATTCAGTTGAAAACTCTCCACTGCGCCAAATTGACATGTTGTTAGTGCCCAGCTGGCAGGGGGGCGGGGGGGGGGGGGGGGGGGGGGGGGGGGGCTGTGAAATGCTTCATATTAATTTGTCACTGCTAAGTGCACACATGTAAAAAGAACCATTAGTGATGTCCACTTTGCTTTCATTTCGGACTAAAGCTGCCTTCTCCCCCATCACGCCTTCGCCTCTGTTTGTAAATAGTGGCTGGGACATTCTGAGTGAGACCTGACTGAGGTTGTTGTTTTCCTTCCATGCCTTTGACAAGGAAATAATAGCTTTCGTCTGTGTGTGTGTGTGTGTGTGTGTGTGTGTGTGTGTGTGTGTGTGTGTGTGTGTGTGTGTGTGATTTTAAAAGGGGAAACTGTGTTCCTCACTAAATGTGGCGTCGAAGCGGTTTGAATCGCTTTATTTCCGTTCTTAGGTTTTCTAACGTTAATTCATGGTTACCACCGTCACTGTGACACATTTCAATCACAGTGACAATCACACTGATGGGAGAGGGAGTGAACGACGTGCACAATTCAACCCATGCTGACGGCATGTAAAAGTGCAAAGAGGTTAACATGTGTGCTGGTTGGTTCGCACGCATGTAAATCGAATTAATCAAGACGACCAGTGCTGTTTTTTAATTGTGAATTCTTAATGAGGATGCCTGATGCAAAGCGATTATGTAGTCACCAGCCTTCCACCTTGCTGCCTCAGCATCATAAATATACAGGTTTTGTAATTAGCATTAACGTGAGGTCATCGGAGCACACCACACACACACACACACACACACACACACACACACACACACACACACACACACACACACATGCACACACACAATCAAACGAGGCCCCTGCGATGATAGCTAAATCCCTCATCACCACCGAGATGAGTGAAGCCTCTGCAATACCCAGACATTAACCCGCATGCATCTACAATTTTCTCAGGCTGACACTTCAATTAGGCTAATCCCGCCTGCATGCAAAAACGCCACACTCCCCTCCTCTGTGCACCGACAGCGGAGCTTGGAGACATGCCCATGTTGTTCCCGGCGCCTTCTTCTCTTGCGTGAGCTCGCTCCAGTGATGGAGGAGAGAGTCCAGAACGATCGGTTCCACTCGCGGGCTGAAACATAAAAAGAAGAGAGAGGAAGATGCAGGGAGGCGGAGAGATAAAGCGATGGGAGAGGGGGGCGCGCTCAACGGGGCCCGTAAGCTGTGTGTTTCTAGCATTCTTATATTCCACAGGTACATAGAGGACATCAGTGCAGCCCGCATAGGTTTAGTTTGTCCATTCTGGGCTACTGTAGAAGCCTGACCGTGTAGCACAGCGCCCTCTGTGGACAGGAGCCGCTCCTGGTGTAGATTTGAAGGACTCTTCTAGAGTATTAATTACAACAAGTTGTACATTTAACTGATTGCACGCTCATAAAAACATCGGTTTGATATTTAATTTCCTACACACTGGACCTTTAACTAGAATATAGTTGAATTTGCCTCATTATTGATAGAAATACATCTTGCACAGCAATTTCAGCCTCAAATTTGGCACAATAGCGATACTTGCACCTATTTTCAGAATTAACTCCTTGTCAGCTGAAAGTCAGGATGGAGGTATTTCCTTCTTTATTTGAAACCCTGACAGCTGATTGCGCAGCGCTCTAACTCATCCTGGCATCTGAATCTTTCCGTGACGTGTCTCTTGATTTGAACGGTATGTAGCATACAATATTTACAATGCCAGTGGTTACGGGCTGTGATGTTATGAATGCTAACAAGCAGTAGCCCTGAGAAAATGTCACAGCCGGATCCACAGCTGTTGAAGGAAGATCAGCAAAAAAAACAACCCAAAAAACTACAATGTCCGTCCGATTTAGGGTGATTTCTGTCACATGGGGGTATGGTGTGTTTTTTAAGATGGCAGGAAGAATGAAGGACAGTTTTCAGGGGAGTAATAAATTGGCTAGCAGTGCTGCACCGTCAACGTTTGTGTTGAAAATAGAATTTGGGTCAAGTTGCGGACAGTTCAGGAGAAATCACGAAAGATTTTCCGCCATTTGTTTCTTTTCCTCTGCAGAGGACGCGGGAACGCTGCTATTGTCGTCACTCTTGACAGAGTAATAACAGAGCCTCCGAAATGTTCAAACAATGGAGGCGGGGGGAGAGGCTGTGTTGTTTTTTTTTGTTTTCTATCACTTTCTACTCTCCAGCGATCGGAGCTGTCAGCACTACATGGACACTCCGCCTCCACCTCGCTCTCCTCCTGCGGTATCACTCCTCCCTGTGGCAGTACACTCGGACATCTAGGCCACCAGTGGGAATACCGTAGTTAATCTCTGCTAGTTAAATGCTCTTGTATGGCCCTGAGCAGTGGCAGTCAACCATCCCCTTGTTTCTGCTTCCCCCTCGCTCTCTGGGGAATCTGCTCAGGCCTGTTTTTAATGTATTACATGGGAAAAGAAGAATAGCTTGTTTCAGTTTGTAGGCCCTTTTTTGTGTTTCACAATAGAATCGATAGTGTGATTGAAGTGTTTTTTACGAGTGCGCTCTAATTTTAAAATCTATACCCATTCATTGGGCGTCACACACTTGATTTGTTCCCCACTTTTCATGTCACAATACATTTGATCACGAGCCACAGGCTCACAGATGAAGGTCCCGCTAAATGTTTCTTTCTTTTTTCTTTTAAATGATAACACTTTCTGTGCTCCGCTAGCCTCAGGTGGGAAATCCCCCGCCTGGCAGAGAAAATGGAATCTGCCACCCGCCACGCTGAAGGCTGGCAACTCTTAGCCTCGGCCTTCAACAGAGGATACGCTTTAACAACCTCCCCTGTGCCGGGCGAAAGAACTATTACCACTGCGATAACACTCACAACCAGTGAAAGGGTTTGCACAGTGGTTGTCACGAGTCAGCACTTTTAACTCCTGTGCTTTTTCTGCACAGATTCGGAGTATGCGAGACTGATGATGCATTGATCTAAGTCTGCATTAACATGTAGAGTTCAATTCAAAGATACATCTTTCTTTGTATACAATAGAAACAATAAAATAAATAGATATACATTCACCGTAGTAGACGAGTGCAAACATCTGTCCAATCAACTTGACAGCTCATTTACACCCTTCACTTTCACAATAAGAGCCTCTCTTGTTGGATTCCACTCAGCAGACAGCTTCATATTATTCCTGCTCCAGTTTTATCTCATGTCAAAAAGCCACAGTGTTGTGGACAAGACGTTGTGAAGAAGATGGACAATATGAAAAGGGGAGCCTCCTAAAAGCTCCCTCGTTTTTAGGCAGGAGAAAAAAACTGTACTGTCTCCTCTATCGGCCCAAATTATACACACCCTGACAGTGAAATGACTCCCAGCTGGCAGGGAAAGAAAGGAGGAAGCAGGGAAAAAAAGGGGAAAAAAAACACTTAATTTCATGACAGCTCCTTTTAATTACACCCCCTCCCCCCTTCCCCTTCTCATCCCCCCCCCACACACACACACTGCCCGCGCCACCCCCGCAACCCCCTTTTTTTCTACAGCATCACATTAAAGTTTGAACTCACACT
>JAFBJT010009560.1:74690-92024 GCA_016785325.1 Chascanopsetta lugubris | reverse complement strand
TGCCCGCGCGCTCCCCAGCTCCCCCCCGCCCCCTCTCTCGCCCACTCTCTCTCTCTCTCTCTCTCTCTCTCCCTCTCTCTCCCTCTCTCTCTCAGAGTTAATCCCTCCTTTCTGTCTTATCGTTCTTGTTCGTTGGGATGTGCAGGTCTTACCCGTGGTCACATGACCGGCGGTTTGATTCTCGTCCTGTGTCTCAGTCTCTAATCTGGATTAGATGGTGTCGGTGAGAACACGCTGAGCTGATGTTTGACAGGAGGAAGAATCAGAATCTTCGTTTGAATCCAGAGAAAAGAATAATCAGATTAACACAAACAACAGATTCAAAAATATCCCTGAGTTTAGAAACGTTGCGTTCTCTTAAAGGGACAGTACGACATTTATTTACCGGGCACTGAGGACGAGGGAACCAATGAGAGGTGTGACACAGGAAGAGGTTGACCTCTGACCTCTGTGGTGTCACACAGAGGGGGCTGCGTCAGGCCCTCTCCTCTAGAGGGTGCCATGTTGGACCACCGTCTTCAGACCCTTTGCAGTTGTGTGAGTCTGGATCAGACTGAACCGTGTTCTGGTTCAGAGTCAGAACTCCTGTCACAGGAAGTGGCGGCAGAATTCAACAATAGAAGAAGAGCGAGGACAGGAAGCAGCTGCAGTGTTGACCTCTGACCACCAGGACGTTCTCATGGAGCGGCTGAGCGCAAGGTAATAACAGCATGGTGTCACCATGGCAACCAAGTGATGCACTTTCCCTCATTTGGGCAAAGTACTTCCTGTCAGAGAGACAGTGGTGTCATGCAGGTGGACACGCCCCTCGTCCCATGGACCAATCACAGCAGCACAATGACTCATCTTCATGTTTCGGCCGACGAAGTTCACGCACTCGTTGGTCTCACTCTGCGTCACGCGCCTCAGAGGGTCCAGACCCGGCAGAGGTTCTGGGACGGGACCGGATCAAATGAGTCCAGAACCAGTGGCTGAGCCACAGTTCATCACCTCTTTGATCAGGAGATCAAAGCATTTTAGACGAGTTATGATGACATCACAGCAGTCATCATCATGTGACCCCTGACCCGAACGCCATGAGTCAGTGTTTTCAACGAGTCAGTCGCTCTGCGCCTCCGTGTGTCTCGCTCCGTTGTTTTTTCCCGCGGTGCATCGTGGGATATTGTTAGAGCGCGAAGTCTCGCGGGAGTTTGGAGTGCGCACTTTGACTGTCCGGGGGATTGGGAGGAGAAGTCGCGCGACGGTGACGTCACACTGACAGCACCACCTGTCTGAGACCTGCGGGGGGCGCTGTGCTGCCCAGTCTGACAGCTTCACACATTCCAGGGGATTTTTTACTGTAGCTTCTTCAAAGTGAATACTGATCTCTGCTAACATCAAATATTAATACACACACACACACACACACACACACACACACACACACACACACACACACACACACACACACACACACACACACACACACAGATTCCCGCAGTGTGATGGAATTAGCATCAATATCATTAACGCCCATCACCTCACTCTGCATGTTCACACGCTTCTAACACCACACACATCTGTCTGACAGAGTGTGTGTGTGTGAGTGTGTGTGTGAGTGTGAGTGTGTGTGTGTGTATGTGTATGTGTGTGAGTGTGAGTGTGTGTGTGTGTATGTGTGTGTGTGTGAATACATTATCTCTGCAGCCTCCAATTAACTGCGTATGTAAGTGTTTTTGATCACAGGGAGATGACGAGGGTTTACCCTCCCTCCCCCCTCCCTCCCCCCTCCCTCCCTCCTCCTCCCCCCTCCTCCCCCCTCCTCTTCATCACGTCTCTTCTCAGACTCTGATCTCACCTTGTTTTCTCACTTCATCAGAATCTGTCATGTTAAAGTTCCACATTCTAAAATCATCCAACAGGAAGTAGAATCTCACCTTCCTCCTCCTGCAGGCGAATCAGAACCTGCATAGAGACATGAGGTCATCGTGACCTTTGACCCTGAGGTCGACTCAGATCATCTTCAGGAACTTTCATCAGCAGGAATTTATTGACCAGTATCGAATGATTCCTGCTAATCTGAAAACTCTTTGTCCCATTCAGAACATTTAGTGAATCCACGGCGAGTTTGACCTTTGACCCCCCCCCCCCCCCCCCCCCCCCCCCCCCCCCCCCCCCCCCCCCCCCCCCCTTGACCCCCCCCCCCCCACACACACACACACACACACACACACACACCTCCTCCTCCTCCTCGGGTCCGTCAGAGCTGTTAACTCCCCCGCAGGTGATTCTGAATGAGTCTGATCTCTGACCCGACATCCAGAGTCTGAACTGCTGCTTCACTCACATCCTCCATCACAACACTCGCTCCGTCGCCATGACAACAAACACAGAGGCCACTCACACACTCACACACAGCCCGGACGAGAGAGAGAGAGAGAGAGAGAGAGAGGAAGTCGACCTCTGGACGGAGATAAAGAAGTGAAGGAATTTTTTAAAAACAGCAGAGATTTTTTTTCAATTTCTGCTCCGAGGAGACAGAGAGATGAGGAAGAGGAGGAGGATGAAGATCAGGAGGAAGAAAAGGAGGAAGAGCAGATTAAAGACAAAGAGGTGGAGAAGTAGGGAGAAAGGGTGAGGAGGTGGATACATGAGGGGAAGAGGAGGGAAAGAGAAGAGTGAGGAAGAGGAGGATAAAAGGAGGAAGAGGAAGAAGATGATGAGGTGGGAATAAAGAGGAGGAAAGACAAAGAGTAGAAAAAGTGTAACGAGGAAGAGGATGAAGAGGAAGAGGAAGAGGAGGAGGAGGAAGAGGAGGAGGAGGAGGAGGAAGAGGAGGAGGAGGAGGAAGAAGAGGAGGAAGAGGAGGAGGAAGAGGAAGAAGAGGAGGAAGAGGAAGAGGAGGAAGAGGAAGAGGAGGAGGGCTATAGTCTTCTATATGGGAGGAAGAGTAGACAAATGAGGAAGAGGAAGAGAAGAGGAGGAGTTTGTTATTAAAAGCAAAAACCTGAGCGTTTATCTGTCGCCGCCCCACCCTCTCTCCCTCCCTCTCGCTCTCTCTCCCCCTCCCTCTGTGCCAGGGAGAAAATGGCTGCGGAGATTTGACCATAAACAATCATAAAAAAGACACGAATCAAAAAGGACAGGTGAATGTCTCTCAGCTCCTATGTCCATTAGCCGAATGTGTCCGTGTGTTTGTTACGTTTATGGACGGTTGTCGTGGCGCCGGGGTAAAGTGGTAAACGGGGTGTATTTATAAAGAGCTTTTCTGGGCTTATCGACCACTCAAGGCTCTTCACAGTGCAAATCACTGATGTACAGCCGCTCTGTGAGCAGCACGCTGTTCTCACCGTTACACCATTCGCACGCGCTCAGCGCGACCCACGCGTTGTTCAATGTGGAGTCAAATACCAGCGTCACCGCGTCACACGTTAAGCTCGCTGAAATATGCTTTTATTTTGAAATGCCCCGTTTTTTTCTTGGCTTTCAAAATAAAAGTCCCTCCGAAGAAAACCAAGGGCCACTTGTTTCCAGTCCAGTTTGCTTTTCGAATCAGTGAATGTTTTCTGTATTTCCGAGCACAAGGGAACTGTTTGTATTTATTTAAATGGAATTGTATTGTCTGCAAAAAAAAGAGTTTTGTTTGGCCCCCGGTATAGAATCTTGGCTGGGGGTTGAACCAACAACCATCTGATTTGACCTTCACGGAATTTTAAAAACTTCGTGTAAGTGCCCTCTAACCAGCACTGGAGCCGCCATCCAGACAACAGTGAGCTAATTTACATGTAAGTCCGGGAGGAGACTACACAAGACAGATGCAATCGGATTTATAATCTGATGCAAACAAAAGTGAATTATATTGTGTCTGTTTTTTAATCTTCATGTGAGACAGTGGAAATGACAAGTGGAAAACGGGGCGAAGAGACTCTGATCCAGACGCTGATAACGGCAACAAACACAGACAGAAAGATGAAAACCGGCGACTGGACTCAAAAACACCCACACACCTAAAAACAAAGGATATGAGCTCAAGTGCCTCAAACACCAGCACAGACTCTGTCGTCATGCAAATAATGGATTTTAGCGTTTTATCATTGTTTGTCTGCCTCGATGCTAAAACCAATTATAATGATAAAGTGACTTTGTTTTTTTTACAAATGCTGCATTCATACATCGCTGTTTACCTCTGGGCTCTATTCATAATGTATTGTTGTCGTAGTAATTGGTCATTTCGGGGATGAGATATCATTTAGAACAGATTAGGAATCATCTAGACTCACCTTAGGGCTTACTTAAAGGTGCAGTGTGTACGATTTTAGTCATTTTTGTCACTTCTAAAAATATCACAGAATGATTACATACTGACATTTTAATTCATTCCTAACTAACTAAATGTCTCATTTTCTTTCCATTACCCTTAAATGAGCCCATTGATGCATGAAGAGTGGGTCCTCTCTACGGGGGCCGCCATGTTTTTAGAGTAGCCCAGAGTGGACATACAAAACATGTTTTGAGTTTTAATGACAACTGAAGTCGCCCACAGGTTCTCCTGTAAATTCTGCAGGGTGAGGGTGAGGTGATGGACACAACATGCAACTTCAGCCCAAGATGTCACCAAATCTTACACACTGCACCTTTAAAATGCAAATCACATTCAAATCAATGAACATAGTCGTGTTTGAAGGGGCTGTAGAAACACAGATTGCCATATCATTGTGTGTGTGAGTGTGTGTGTGTGTGTGTGTGTGTGTGTGTGTGCGTGTGTGTGTGTGTGTGCGTGCGTGCGTGTGTGTGTGTGTGTCAGCCTCGTCTGAGAGTGGGCACATCCAGCAATCCAGCTGTGAATTTAATTTAAGTTCTCACACGCCGAGCGCCCGGAGTGATGTGCGGCAAATATCACTTCCCAAGCAAAACATCATTATACATATTCTGAGAGAGGCTTTGTGGCGCGTTCAAATTGTCGAACGGCGAACAAACAAAAAGACTGTGTCACCCGTTGCATTAGTGGAGATAGCTGAGGCTGTCTCACCTGTGTGTGTGTGTGTGCGTGCGTGCGTGCGTGTGTGTGTGTGTGTGCGTGTGTGAGTGGGAGCTGAATGCTAGCGTTTGACATGAGATTTCACTTCGCATGAAAAACATTGGATCTGTTTACATAACGCTGGTTTCTACGGCGATGAGGATACAACGCAGTTTGACCCTGAGGAAAGCAAAGACAGATGAGCGAGAGAGAAAGAGACAGAGAGAGAAAGAGAGAGAGAGAGAGAGAGAGAGAGAGAGAGAGAGAGAGAGAGAGAGATCTCGGGTCTGCATTTCAAGGTACTCATTCATATTGACATGATATTCCACTTTGTGTCCTTTCACCTTGGGAGAGTGGCGCTTTTGTTCGCAGGCTCGCGTGACGAGTGGCGCTCTGACGGGCACCTTCTCTCTTTGTGCTCTGATCCAGCAACAGGTCCGACGCAAGGTTTTCAATCCTCTTAGCGCAAGGACACCCACTCGTTACGCACCAATTCAGATTATGCAAACCCTCTCCCAGAACCACTATTCAACACATGCCGCTGTCATAATCATTGTCAAACCTTATGTGGGAAAACATGTCATTATATGGCACGTCGCTGCACTTAGGCACCGTGTATAATTGTTTTCACTGCTATGAAAAGAAAAAAAATATATATACGTGATACACATACACACACATATATATACGTATATATGTATGCACTCATATATATACGTATATATATACATATACGTACATCTCCATATATATACGTAGATACACACACACGTATATACATATATATGAGAAGAAACATTATTACTGTGTACGTACTAAAAAGATACTACGATGCTGGGTGGTTAAGAAGATGTGCAGCGCTTGCATAGTAGTTTTCGAACAGTTGCAAACAGCTTTGATGGGCATGTTTAACATAGTGAAATCACAATATATGCTAATGAGGCGTCTTCCTTCCGGGGCTGGTAACTGTTACACGAATAGTGAGAGAGAATGAAGAATCAAGCCGTTTGAATCGGGACAAAAGATTTTGGTTTTACTGTCATTTGGGGTTCATAAATATTCCAACATGAATGGTTGAATCCCCCCCAAAAAAGAACCATCTCTCTCGATTGTGCTCCTCTCTTAAATGAAACCTCAGAGGCAGCGGGGACCGAGTGTAACTGCGCTCGCACATCAGAGCGAGTCTTTGCGGCTCCCTGTTTTGCAGATTTGCCGAAAGGAGGAAGATACAAGGCAGTGATATCTGGACAAGGAATCTCTTTCACATTGCACGGAGGGTTTCCTCTCCACTGCAGCACCTTGAGACCTGCGCGAGTCAGAGCCAGCATTTCAGATAAAACTACAAAGATACAGGGGTACTTCAGGAAGATGCCCCCGAGTGATGATCTGCCAAGAAGCCCGATGAAGAGGAGGGAGGGGGGGGGGGGGGGGGTGGGGGAGAGAAGCAGCATGGAAGGAAAAAACCCCTGCATGGCTTCTATAACAGCATTAAATGAAATAAGGGGGCTGATTTGAAAATAAATAAATAAATGAATAAATAAATAAATAAATAAATAAAATCCTTCCAGAGGCTGGAAAAGGCAGCACAGAGGCGCTAATCACTGCAGCACAAGAACAGGCACTGTGCTCGGGATCAATAGAGGCGGGGGTCTATCTCGCTGGGAGGGGGCCCAGCTGCAGGCGGCGCAGAGACGGCCACGAGAGGGTCCTGCACCATGGCGGCAGGGAGTAACATGCAGGGTTCGGCGTGGTGTGCGCCAACACTGACACCCGGCACGGACTGGAAGTGTTGAGACGGGAGTCGGAGGCCTCAGAGGTGGGGGGGGGGGGGGGGGGGGGGGGTGGACGCGGGGTCCGTGGCGTCACCCACGGGTTTCTGCACAGCGCTTACGAGGCGCGTGGTGGGCGGCTCAATCTTCGGCCATCTTGCCCGTGCCCGACTCCTCCTACTTCCCGGTTCGTCCAAAAACGGGTAAAAGGGGCGGGGGCACAGGCAGAGCTGGGGGCGGGGCCCGCCGTGCTGTCACAGCGTCCATAGAAAGTGCCTGGTCGGCCCAGGTGTCACTCAAGAGGCCACACCCCTTAATAAAGCACAATTTCAAATATAAGTAGAATAAAAATAAGTGGAAAAAAAAAAAGTCTCCCTCCTGTCATTCACCTCTTAAGTTGAGTATTTCAACATGGGAGTCTATGGGAACTGACTCGCTCTTGGAGCCAGCCTCAAGTGGCCACCCTGTGAACTGCACGTTCCTACACTTCCCTACTGGTTTTAACCGCCGGTCCCTTAGGTTGACGCTTTGTTGTGACGCCCTAAACTAGAAGAGGGGTTCCAGAAATGCGAGGTACAACCTTTAGGAATCAAACACACGGCCTGGGGGCCCAACACCAAAAGGTGTCAATTCTTAAATAAAGCTGACTGCTATTTCAAATGTGTCCACTAGGGGTCGCATACAACACTGTCGAGCCGCACCACACCTGTTGCAGAGGTCCAGAGCTCTGAGGTAAGAGAGAGAAGACCGCACATTACTGCCCCAGAGTGTCTTGCATGATTGTGGCACTTACTTCCATCACTGACATTTTCTTTTTGAACCTAAACCACAGCGCAGCCTCGAGCAGCCAAGTTAGATTCACTCTCTTCCTGTACATTCCGAGTTCCCCCTGTCTTACACTGCGGACTGCAGATATCCCTAATAAGTGAAATTTGCATAGAGTTTAGAGGTCTTACTTTCCATGAGAGTTCTGCACGTCTTGGAGATCCTCATCTTAATTGAGGTCATGCCAGAGTTTCAAGTTTTTATTTTAATTTTTTATTTTTTTCCGTCCTCGGTGCTTAACAAGGATTTTGCTCCTGCGGAATTTTTAGGCCATATGGGAAAAATCGGCTCCAGGGGCCATGCAGGTTTACCCTTGGACGACGGCGGATGTCTTTATTTGAATTTTGAATTTTCTTTTGTGCTTCTAAATTGTGTCGCCATCTCATCGCGACTTGCTTAAATACTAACACAGTCACAGTTGTAAATAAAATGAAAGAGACTTTGGAGTATTTCAATGTTTTGCTTGATGTTCTGTTTTTCATTTGTCAGAGTTCAGTAAACAGAACAGTGGAATAAAAAAAAAAAAATTCCGTAAACATATTTTCACACT
This sequence comes from Chascanopsetta lugubris, assembly GCA_016785325.1. Taxonomy (NCBI): domain Eukaryota; kingdom Metazoa; phylum Chordata; class Actinopteri; order Pleuronectiformes; family Bothidae; genus Chascanopsetta; species Chascanopsetta lugubris. Next base: position 83,884 of record JAFBJT010009560.1, on the reverse strand, counting down.
GACCCTCACAGAAGGCAAATGCATCAGATATGTTTTTCATTTGTATGCCTTTGTGAGCTATTGATGAAATAACCTCGATGCTGCACAAGTGCCGCTGCATATGTCGGAATGTAAAGTCATCTCAAAGCACTTCATTCTGTTTCCATGTCTTTCGTTTGCTCAATTGAATATTGTTACCAAGCTGGACTGAAATACAGGGCATTTATTGTGGAGTGGCTTTGGCTGGATGTTGAATCGGGCCATAATGGATCTGTGGATGCGAAGCCAGTGTTTGGCGTCAGAGCAGGTCATGTGACCTGGGAACGGAGCTTCAGTGTGCGGGAGTATAGAGCTCTGCAGGCTAAATGATCTGGCGAGGAGTGGAGGGGTAACCAAGCGGAAACCCCTTGGGCTGATGGATGAGGCCAATATGGAAGTGGAAAAAGGTGCAGTTCACAGAGTGGCCACTTGAGGCTGGCTCCAAAAGCACGTCAACACTCATAGACTCCTGTGTTAAAATGGCCAGCTTTACAAATGGTCGACTTTCGGTGACAACCGTTTTCTGCCACTTAGAATTTTTTTCCCACTGAGTTTGTGCATAATTAAAGGTGCAGTGTGTAGGATTTCTGTCATTTTTTTTTTCACTTCAACAAAAATGACAAAACAATGACATACTGAAATGTTCATGAGTTTATAACTACATAAATGTTTTATTTTTTCCATTACCCTTAAATGAGCCCATTCACCTCTAGATGTCACTAACGTCTTAAGGGCGTGGCCTTACTGTGGATGTTGTGACGGCGCCATGGGGCCCACTCCCTCGCTCTCCCTGTGCTCCTCCTCCTTCTTCCCATTTTTGGACGAACCAGGAAGTAGGAGGAGGAGTGAACGACGTTTACCGTCCACAGGGATCACACTCATCTTCACTCTGTGGGCGGCGAGTGGTAGAACAGGTCTCAGGTGTATCGGAGAGTGGGCGGCGGCAGCGGGATCAGGATATAACCTGTGCCCCCCCACCCCTGCGCCCTGTGGAAAACTGGCTCTCAATATTTTATTTGACATTGACTAAAACATGCAAAGTCCAATGTCAGTCTCTAGCTAATTAGCTCTCTAAACAGGGCCTGTCGAACACGTCAGCACCATATGCAATTACATGCCTGTGCTCACTTGAGGATCATGCCTGTGCAGATTGTTTACCCTGTTCTCTGCCGCTCGGGATTTGTCGCGCGTGTTTTGCAGGTATGTATAGGTTGCTTGTACGAGCACGATAATAAATAATGGCCATCAAAACAGAGATTTCCACGTGCAATATGATAGAAGAGAGATTAACATGAGGAAAATAAGACTTTTGGTTGATTCAGAAAAATTTCACCTCAAACCTACGGGACACATTGGAACCAAAGGTGCAGCGAGTAAGATTTCACTCATTTTTGTCACTTCCAAAAAATATTACAAAACAATCACATACCGACATTTTCAGGAATTTACATTCACCTAAGTGTTTTATGGACACAACATGCAACTCCACCACACTTGCACACTCTAAAAGGTAAGGATTCATCCAAACGACATATATGGTCTAACTGAAAAACACGTGAGCCAGTTTTCACCATGTCACGCACAATAATGTTCCCATTTACTGTTGAAATTCAGTGCGTGAAAGCAATAATTATTCCCGATTAATTACGGTTTCAGCCACAGAGGCTTGGGGACTGTACATTAGTGTGTCAGTGTCCGGGGTGTGTGGTCCGCGGCTCCCCCTTATTAAGCCTGTTGGATTGAATTGCGGCGCATACCGAGCATTTTTGAAGAGGGGATAATGACAAAATGAGACCTCTGACCTGGCACCGATGGAGGGAGTGAACACTGGATGTGGCACAAACAACATCTGATTGACAGGTTAATTGAAGATCAGGTCATTGTGTGTGTGTGTGTGTGTGTGTGTGTGTGTGTGTGTGTGTGTGTGTGTGTGTGTGTGTGTGTGTGTGTGTGTGTGTGTGTGTGTGTGTGTGTGACTGCCCATGTTCTGATACACGGGAGCAAGCAGGGTGCAACATGTTTCTCACGCCATTATTTCTAGCCCCCACTTGAATTATGCAGACGTACGTGTCGGCCAGCACACCTTCAGTTTGCGCACCCGTCCCCCCGTGACCTTTGACCCCCGCAATCCGATCAATTAATCCTCCAGGCCAAGTGACAGACAACTTGTAAGGAAACTCCCAAAAGGGCCACCTGGGATTTCTCATTCAGGAACCAGAAGTTGTTGAGTCCACCAAAACAACTTGACCTTTGACCCCCACAGGGGAAATCAATCAGTGTGAACGTTTGGGCCTAAAAATAAAAGGCCTCTCTTGAGGTTTCTGAAACAAAATATGGATTTGTCAGGTCACAGAGACCTTGACCTCTAACCCTCAACCATTAGGTCGCGTTTGAGTTCAACGGAAATGAGTCAAAATAAATGAATGAAGAAAGAAATAAAAACTCTTAAAGGTGCAGTGTGTAAGATTTGGTGACATCTTGTGGTGAGGTTTCGTGTCGTATCCTTCGCCTCACCCTCACCCTTCTGAGCCTATGGAACAGATATCTTACACACTGCACCTTTAAGGTGGCAGAAGGAAACAACGGACCATAATCGATCCATCCCTCCAAAATATGCGGGTGATTTATTTATTTAATTCTATGAAACCGCTCATGATGATGAAACGGCCCCTTCTCACATTTTGTTTACATTTGCATTTTTTCTCGCAAACAATCGATAATAAGGATCTGCTCCGACATCCAAAGATGCCGGCGCTGCACATCCTGCAACAACCCACGCACACATGCATGTGTCTGCTCCTGCGACGGAGCTCACGGCTCCGTGCACGCGCTCCCTGACCGGACCCGCATTCACCACGATGATGTACAAGGACCCAGCATGTGTTTGGGTAAGAGGGTGCGATTACCACCCACTGCTGGGCCAACGCAGCCACCTACTCGGGCCCCGAGAGAGCGAGAGAACGTGCGTGCGAGAGAGAGAGAGAGAGAGAGGGAGAGAGAGAGAGAGGAAGAGAGAGAATGGCAGCAGATGTGTCGACCTGAGGATGAAGGAGAGAGTGGAGTCATCTCCTGTGAATCATGATGAAAGTGAGTCAAACACAAGGACGTTCATTCAGACACAGAACAAAAGGAATGTAGGCAGGTGGATTTAAGACTGGGGGATTATATGTATATATATATATATATATATATATGTATATACATATATATTGTATTTATTCTTTTATATAATTCAAATCTAGTTATTCGAACTGCAGCCACTCTGATTAAAGGTGCAGTGTGTTGTTGTATCCATGTTGGATCCATCACCTCACCCTCACCCTTCGGAACACGCAGGAGAACCCGCGGTCGACTTCAGGGTGACAAACGTGACGGGAATCGTACACACTGTGCCTTTAAATGAAGAAATAAATGGTGCTTATGACGTTATTTTAATTGCATTGATCATCGTCATCGTCATTAACCACGATAATGTTGTCATTTCTGGTGATTCGATCGCTTCAGTCCACTCTTCACGTAGTGCCCATTTAGACGTCATCTGAAGGCGCTCGACTTAATAAGGCTGTGACCTTATAATTACACGGAGAGCGTGAGCGGCCATGTTGAGAGGAGGAAACCTCTGGAGGAGGACACTCGGTGGTAATGTCCATCTGCCTCCAAGGGTTGGAAGATGCAGATGACAAGTGGGATCAGATCACTCGAACCATCTGAAGCCGTTGGATGAGTGCAATGGATTGGAAACGCATCGTACACCCACTGGCCCCCTCTATGAGGTACACCTGCACAACTGCACGGCAATACAGATCAGCCAATCACAAGGCAGAGAGTCAGATTGATGAGATCGTGTTTCACAAATGGCTCCAGTGTCAACGGAGCTCGTAATGCACCTTTGCCATGGAGATGGAGGTGTTGCTGTGAATATGAACCAAAATAACCAGAGCAGAGATTCTCAACTGCTGGGTCACGACCCCGTTTTCAGTTGGAGAAAAAATAACCAAAAAAAAACAAAACAAGTCTGTGCTTTTATTTGAAAGGTTTGTTGCTAATTGACCATCGACGCCAACACCAATGGAATAAGCATTTTTTTATATTGAGGACAAAAGAGGGCGCGGTCGACATCCCAGGATTCACGATGGAAAGATTTATAATTCTTATTTATTTAGACTAGTTCAATCGTATTGTATCTCATTATATCTAATAGATACAGTCATAGTCCAAATGGCAATCGAGGTGTGACCGTATGCAATGTGCTCTTGTGCATGTAAATCAGGGAGCGGAGGTCTAAATATAGGAAGCGCTCATTTGGGAAGCGTGTGCTGACACAGTCTCCCGCCAGGTGAATCCCTGACCATCACCTCAAATGCAGATTCATGATTTAACCTATGAGACCAGATGTCGACTTTGGATTTGCGGAGGTAGAGTGGATCAAACCCCCCCCCCCCCCCCCCCCCCCCCCCCCCCCCCCCCCATCGGCTGTCTCCAGGGGTGGAGGGAGGCCTGTGCATGACGGCCTTAGGTAGGCTATTTCTCAGTCTCTCCTCTGCATGGTCAGAGAGAGAGAGAGAGAGAGAGAGAGAGAGAGAGAGAGAGAGAGAGAGAGAGAGAGAGAGATGTCTGCATGGCCAAGAAGAGAAGGGAGGAGGACAGGGGGACAAGGGGACAGGGGGACAGGGGGACAGGGGGACGGCAAAGTGATGCTCTGAGGGAATGGCTGCACACTCGCTTTAGGAGCATAAAGCTCTGCGGTCTCCACCTGTCAGCGTCCTCCCACTGAGGACGGAGACACGGGGGAGTCGCTGGACAGGGTCACTGCAATATTGACGAGGAGTGAAAGAGACGTGCACCGTGCACTGCTTCATCTGAGTGAGAGGAGGGACACGAGGACGGCCGGGACAGGACGTCTGTTTTTGGAAAAAAAACGATTTGTAAGTAAGTGCAACACGAGGAGGAAAATGCTCACTGACCTCAATGTAATCTGCTACTTTCTATCTCTCATTTAATACATATCTCTTTACACGACAAACACTGTAGAGTGTGAACATTCCGGAGGCCCAATCAAACTGCAGTTCATGACTTTAAAAACAATGGAATCCTTTAATGTAAGAAGTCGTACCACATGCATACCTTTCCGAATGATGAGTCGTGGTTTGCTGTCACTTGTTAAAGGTCCAGTGTGCAGTGTGTCTAGTGTAATTTAGGTGAAATGATTTACATTTCAGGAGCGGGTCCACTCTATGGAGGCCGCCATGTTGTCGTCAGCTGCGACTTCACCAGAGGCCATGAAATCCCAAACACTGCACCTTTAAAATCCCCTGAATATAATGTAGAGATTGGATCAGTGTTGGTGAACTATTGATTCTCAAGGTTTTTCTATATTGACTTTATTTTGAAATTGAGGTGAGTATACTCACTTTATTTCCTGCCGTGTGATCACTGCGTCAAAGTGGATACATGAAGCAAAGCCAAATACTCTTTGAACTGTGACCAAATAAAAAGCAGTTTGTTATTGTCATGTAAATAAGGGATAAACTCTGAGTGATTGGTTTGTCCTCTCACTACCCCCCCACCCCCACCCCCCCTCTCCTCCTTCCAGTCTAATCCACTCAAGACATTTCTGCTCACAGTCAGCACAGCGGTGGAACTAACAGGGTTTCCTGTTTTCCAACAAGAGAGTGGATTAGACCCAAAATGACCACTTAACCGAAAAACTTTTTTTTCCCCCAATTTTTTCCACAAAAAAAAAGAAAGAAAAAGATCTCATTGAATCCAAAGCTTTGCATATTTGGCGGAAAAAGAAAAAATCCATTCTTAGCCTCAGACTGATGTGTGCAAAAAACAAAAAAACAAAAAAACAACAGACACGTGGGATCAAACAAGTCAGACTCTCTCCGCCTGCGAGTCTCAAGCCACCTTCACTATCCTGTACTTCCTGTCTCCTCCCTCTTCTGGTGTCAGTGTTTGTCCTTTGAGGGCCCCTCAGGTATTCACACTGAAATACAGCTGTGCTTCATGTTGTTGTTGTCACACCAACACACATAAATAACTATTCTTCCAAAGAGACAAACTAATGCGGCTAATATATTTATTTTTCAATTGCGAGCTTCCTGCCTTTTCCTTTACAACTTCCCCCAACAATGCTGAGCTGCCGTTTAAAGAGCTCGGCACAGTAGGGGCAGGGGGTTAAAAGAAAAAAAAAAAAGACGTATGACACTCCAACTCCAGTAAAGGTGCAATGCTGGGCGGTTGCATAGCAACAGTGGGGGCTGAGACGAGCACTTTCCCCCCTAACAACTCTCACTATTTGGAGGAGAGGTTTTTCATAATGCACTGAAAATAAAGATGGTTTCCTTTTTCCTGCTAAACGAAACTGGTGGGATTGTTTTCAACATCACACGGAACACGGAAGGGAAGCGTTTGGGAGGAGGAAGTCAAAGCTTTATGGGAGATGGAGCAAGAATTACGACATCGTGATCTCAGTCACCCCAGCCAGTCAGCTTTTAGCTGTGTGTGTGTGTGTGTGTGTGTGCGTGTGTGTGTGTGTGTGTGCGTGTGTGTGTGTGTGCGTGCGTATGTGTGTATGTGTGTGTGGCTAATGAGGAGCTCACATCTGAGGAGTTTACCCTGCTACCTTACAGGAGGTGGGAATCATGCCAGAGGCTTGCATCCTTCCAGGAAGTAATGAATAAATAGATAAATAAATAAATACATTTAGTGTGGAGTTCAAGCTGAGACCATTCGATCCAAGAAAAAGACAAGCACTTAAGGTAAACAGAGCCTTGGGGCCGGAGGAAGGCAGAGAATAAAAAACTGCAACCTCAGCGGAAAAAAAAGAGAAAAAAAAGCGTTAATAAGGTCATGGTTCGGAAAACACAATGAATGTACGTCACTCTTTGAGTTGCATATCTTGTTGAATGACGCCATTCATTTGTTTTGGAAAGGGCTCTGAAGTTTTTGGGGGGCGTGGCCATTATGTAAATTGAGCAGATTATGGTGATGTCATGGCCGTGACATCGTTATGACAAACTGTAGCAGCCAGACGACTTACAATGTGTTTCAGGAGCTTCGCTGTTGTCTGACTTTACTTTTTGGGCTTTAAAAAAAATTTTTTTTACTTCCATTCACAAAAAAGCCAAGACAACAAGAGGAAAAGGAAATGACAAATGAACAGCAGCTTCCTGTTTCAAAGTCATGTTCACTGGAGCCATTCATCCACTCCGACCCACTCACAGCACCGACTGTACAGCGACCTTCAAACATGGCCACTCCACTTCCTCTTTTCTCGTTTTTAAACGAGTCTCTGTCCAAACAATAGCACAGGACTGTGGGTAATCACGCTGATCACTGCCATCGGACGCAACACTGTTTGATCTATTACAGTATTGAATATATATTTGAATTCACTGTTTACAGAGTAAACTTCTCTGCTCATATGTTGTTTACTTTTGTAAAGGACGCTTCCTGGTGACTGGTGGACAAGTGAGCAGAGCAGTCTCTTGGGTGCAAACGATCCAAAAATTAAAAATACATACAATGAATAAATGAAACAATCAACAGTATAAATATTTTCATAAATAGCTAGATTAAAAAATCAACTTCAAAAATGCATTTCTTGTTGTAATTATGTCATTTTATTCTTTTTTTTTTTTTTTTCAAATGATCATTTATGTTATTTTTGTCTTTGTGTTGGTGTGTTTGATCAACAGTTAAACCTTGGCTGTGGTCCAGTAATGTTTCGGACTATAATCTCTAATGGTTGTAGCCTGGTAGGCTGGAGGCTTATGGAGGGGCAAAACATAGCGACTCAAATCTCAAATCCCGCATACTGCACCTTTAAAAACATGCAATGGCAACATGCATTTTCCAGCATTGTACCGACTAAACTGTTTGTGGCGGCGGCCGAACATTTGAAACCACTCTTTCCTCGAAGAGGCTCAGCTTTGTCTGTGCTTCATGTTTCACTGCAGCGAATCAATCACAACTAAAATTGGAACGAACCAAAAGACCTTCATCTCACCTGGATGTTATTTCATTCACATTTCAGGCACACTGGTACTTTCTTTTGTTTTTTTTTCCTAACCCCGCCTCCTCAGACAAATGATGCATCCTGTGATGTACTTCCTGTTGGGCCTGAGTCAAAGCATAAGGTCATGTGGGTAAACTGATCTAAATCGGCCTGGCCCGCAGGTTGAATTTGTAACTGCACTGCCCCCACCAACCCCCCAACCCCCCAACCCCACCCTCCCCACCTTCTCCATGTCGCCTCTCAAACCAAGCTGCTTAATCACACCCCCACACACCGTGCGATTCGGAGGGAACGACAATCATCACCTCGGCAACGAGCTGTGAGATATTGTCTTCTCTTCCCGCATATTTTCATCAACGGAGGTCCGGGGCGCCCACGATGATCCCGGCATTTTGTCGCTCGCTTTCATCTCCATGTTTACGCACATGCTGATTTGGTTTGGTGAATTGTCATTAGCTGCCATATTGGAAACTGCCATTCCACAAGAGTGGGGGCAGGGAGCGGGGTAGAGGGGGGGGGGGGGGGGGCGGGGGGGCAAGGGTATCATCTCTGCCCTACAGTTATCACAGAGGAGGCAGTTGTATTTATTGACTTCTATTCAGTTTAAATCCAATTGATCCGAGACACGACTGAATTCTCCTTATGCTGGATGTGTACGATAATAACACGTGATTAAATGCTTTACCACGATCCCTAATTCGGCGGTGATGTATTAGCCCGTGGAATTGCAGCACTTTGCGATGTGTTGCCTCAGCCTCGCTCTGACTCACAAGATCGTCAGCACAATCCTTCACTGTATCAAATGAGATGATGTGAAACATGGAGGCGCTCAGCCGCCGGGCGAGAGCGGAGCAGACGAGGTCACCAGGCAGCCGACATCTTGTTATCGAGTCCAAGATTGACTCAGCGGTTTTGACATTGAGATTCAGATTAAAGGTCCAGCGTGTGGCAGTTACTGACGTCTATATTACATTACGTTGCAGCTAAATGAACGCTCAGCCTTTGTTTACACCCAAACAGCGTTTGTCCGCTCAGGAATCCTATAAAAAAAACATGGTGGGGCAATATGGCCGCCTCTGCATTGAGGATCCATTCCTGAGGCGTCATCCTATAGCGTATACACTCTAAAAATAAAAATTAAATTTCAAAAATA
>JAFBJT010009560.1:31766-54656 GCA_016785325.1 Chascanopsetta lugubris | reverse complement strand
TTTTTGTGTGTGTGTGTGTATGTTTATCTGTGCGTATATTTGTCTGTGTATGTTTATCCGTGCGTATATTTGTCTGTGTATATATTTGTGAGTGTGTGTGTGTGTGTGTGTGTGTGTGTGTGTGTGTGTGACATGCTGGTGTCAGAGAGGGGGTGGGTTGAAATAACGCTGCTCAATCTTATATGTGCTCTGTGCAGTGCAGAGTCTGCTGAGGGTTTCTATGGCAACTCACAGCCTTGGAAACCCACTATCTTTGTCCAGATGAGGTGATGATGCCGTGATCTGCCAAGAGTGTGGCATGTAGTGTGTGTGTGTGTGTGTGTCCTCCCAATGAACCAGTCTCCTCAGTTGAGTTGTTTCCAGGCGACGGAGCGAGGCGAACACTCGGCTGTTACATGCACGAGCTGAGATGAAATGCCTCCAAACACCTGCAGAGAAAGTGTATTTACTCACCTGTGAAGGGTAAATTTCCATATCTAATGAAGCACACACACTGAAACTTTAATGCTGTGGCTATTTCCAGTGGCCACTTGCATAACAGAGTCTGCAGCACAATCCTTTCAGCAGGAAACAGTCTAAAAAGTTGTGCTGCTCATATGGGGACTGTTCCACAAGCAAAATGTGAGCGAGACCTTTTTTCTTTTTTTAAGTGCAGACTTTTGGGAGGTTTCATCCTCCCACTCTTTCTCCCCCATGTTTAATTCATCACCTTCATATTTCTGGATCTGTGGAAGGCAACATTGATCTGCTGTGACCTTTGACTTTCTGTTTTTGGAAAGATTCTTGAGTTAGAGACGAGAGTAGACACGTTGCCTAAAAGCCATTTTTTTGGCCACTGATTTCTGCTATGCTGCAGAATCCGCCGTCTCCACACCCACTTAGGAAAACTTTGTGACTTTGTGACCTCTGGGCTTTTAGGGTGAGGTTTTTTACAATGTTCCATTAATGGTTCCATGCCTCCAGCGGCTGGAATAGCAAGTTAAAGACAAAGAAGTTGACGACTGAACAAACAAACTCCAACTGACTTGTCTTTTTTAACTATAAGTAACACAAAATGGTTAGTGAGCGGTGAGTCCGTTACTCCCACAAGGAGTCTGGCCTGTGCTCAGAGCAGCAGGAGGGAGAGGGCAGCGGTAATTAAATTCGATCCTGAGAGATTTCTGCCTCCACAGCCTGTAACTAAGGCTGAATGGTAGTTAAATACCAGGGGTGTATTTACTGTAAGTGATTATCACAGGAGAGAGTTGAATATGGGATTTGAAGAAGGAAGAGATTTGAGCTCATTTGATGTGCGACTGTTGAGTGATCACAACATGATGTATCATCAGGAGCCACTGGAGAAAAATGATGATAATAATAAAACACAGCAGGGACTATAGAGTGAATGAGTTTGACTTTGATGATGATTTTTGACTGAATAGTTTTTAACAGTATCGCAAAATTAATTTAAGGTTGTTGCTCTGTAAAGATCCATTTCTTTCCACAGATAGTGGCAGAGATGCAATTTTAAAATGATTAAACTCAAATACAAATTTGTATTTCTCTAGAATGAGCCCTTTACATTTCCAGCAGCTCCTCTCCACTAGAGGGCGCCATGTTGCACCACTATGTTTTTATAGTCGCTCAGAATGGACAAACTAAACACCTGAAGGCTACTTAGACTGGGAGTGGTTTGGCTTGTCACTACATCCAACACACTGCACCTTTAATAGCACGTGACTGATGTCAAACGGTTTTCAAGATGAATCCAATCTCTCCTGTATGTCCTCCGTTTTAGCCACCTCAGCTTTGGCCGCCCTCGGGGCTTCACTCCAGCTCAGGATTAACCTCAAAGACTCTTACTACTAAAACCATTAAGGGGTTAAAGTATTGGCATTAGTTTGCTTTCCATTTTAAATCAAACCGTATTTTAAAGCTTGCTTACAGCGCGGTTACTTTTAAGATTATAATCCCTTCTCTTAAAATACCTCAGAGCACTTGACTGCAAACTGGGCTGAAACCATTAAGTCGTTAAGGTCACTTTCCTAAGGAGTGGGAAAGTGTTTGCCACTTCCTGCATAGAACAAAACCGTGTGTTTCCAAAAGTTTTATTATAATAAATATACTTAATTGTATGTACATTATCTGACATGGCAGTCGGCTGTATACAAACCCTGCTATTCACATGTTTACATTCAACATTGATTGAAAAGAGACGATAATAAACCCTGTAAAGTGACATGAACAGGCAGACAGTGCACCAGTGCAGTAATACAAAAGACTGGACGTCTCTCGGGTCCCAAGGCTGTCATGTAGCATGAAGAGATTTGATCCCATGACCAACCGAGATGCAGTATACTACTACACAACCCTGGCTGCTATGGAGGATTCCTGTGGAGTATTGGAATGGTGCCATGTTCTACTGTTCTACAATTCTACTTATCCACAGGGACCTACATTTGAGGGTGGATGGAGAGGCCGGGCATTGAACCCATGACCTCATGCATTCAAAGCACGCGCTGTAACCACTGAGGTTCACCCACCCACCTCAGTGTTGTTCTCATTATGGCTGCTGCAACTGATGGGGGAAACATGGGTGGAGAAGCTGACCAGAGGGTCTGGGGTTTGAGTCCCCCCCCCCCCCACACCACCACCACCACTCTGCATGCTAACGTGTCCTTGGGCAAGACCCCACTGTGTCCCATGTTCTCCTAGATATGACTGGGTGAATGTTCACTGTACTTCAACACCTGATAAAGTACTTTATGTAAATACTGACCCTTTACTGTTACAGTGAAATAGTTCACATCCCCTGGAGGGGGGGGGTTCATATTTTACGTCAACATTTCCTGATTAATCCATGAATCAAATACATGTATAGTCTTTAGTTGCCGCCCTAAATCACATCCCAGCAAAGGTCACATGGTTCTACACTAAAACTCCTCTGGCTCTATCTGAGTGTCCCTGCAGCCCAAGTCATAGGTTCACAGCCCCAGTCAGTAGAGCATGAGGGGGCAACACTTAGCTACATCTATGCTCCAGCGCTTCCTCGCTAATCCACTTGGATTACGTGTCATCCTGATGGTCACAAACTGTCACGTAACCCTGCCTTCCACACACACACACAAAGACCCCCCCCCCAAATAACCCCCCCCCCCCCCCCCCCCCCCCCCCCCTAAACCCATCACCCCCCCCCCCCCCCACCATCGCCCCTTTAAACCCACGCTCCCACAGTGACACATAATGGCTATCTCTTCTATGCGGTTTAGATCTAGAGCAGCTCCTCATGGCTCCACTCGTCCAGGTTAGTCCAGATGCTGGTCCCCTCACATGTGGAGCTGCTGCCTCTCACACCCACTCAAGTGAGTGGGGTGTATGTGTATGGGGGGGGGGGGCGTGGTAGGGTGTCCGGTCCACCGTCAGTCGGTTCAGGACATGTTGACGACCAGGTAACCCAGAACCACGGCCACGGTGAGGATGACGAAGAACCCCACCACGGCGCACACGGTGGCGAAGCCCGCGTCCCTGCCTCCCCCGCCGCCGCCGTCCTCCTCCTTGGGCTCGTCCTCGCAGATGGAGATCACCCCCACGGAGGAGTTCCCCACGCTCATGTTGGACTTGAGCTCGGCGCCCGCCTCCTGCTTGGCCTCCACGGCCCACGGCGCCACCTGCACCTTCATCTCCATCTCCTCCATCATGTGGCTCACCTGGCTGATCTCGGAGCGCAGGTCCCGCAGGTCCGCCGTGTCGATGTTGCTGTCCGCCTCGTACTTCATGTTCTGGACGCTCATGGCCCGCGCCGCCACCGTGGTGGTGCTGCCGGTCATGCCGGTCTGGATGAGGTGCCGCGTGGGCACCTTGAGCGGGAAGTCCTGGCCGATCTCCAGGGAGCGCTTCATGTCCACCTCCAGCAGCTCCATGGAGCTGGAGAACAGCACCCACAGGCGCTCGTACTCGGCCCGGTCCTCCTTGCTGATGCTCTTGTCTTTGAGCAGCGAGGTCAGCTTGGTCCGGTTGGCCCCCGCCAGCTCCTGGGCCTTCTTGCGGGTCCTCTTCAGCTCCTCCCGCAGGTTCTGCGAGTCCGAGGTGCTGCCCAGCGCGATGACCAGGTGCCGGTAGCAGGCGGTGACTTTGTTCAGGGCGTCCAGCATCGTCTTGCACTCGTCCTTCCCCATGATGGAGCCCGGGAACGCGCGGCCGTGCGCCGGTCAGCTGGTGGAGGAAGAGCAGCTGGAGGCTGGAGGCTGGAGGCTGGAGGAGGAGGAGGAGGGCGAGCTGGATGGAGCTGTTCGTGTCCTCAGTCTAGTTTCCACGGGTGAACATGGAGAACACCCACGGCTCTGCAAATCCCCTCAGCGCAGCAGCACATTCCTCTCCCTCTCCATCCCTCTGTCCTGTCTGAGAGCCGCCGGAGAGCGGCTTAGGGTTAATGCGTCTGTAAATGGCTTTGGGTTCCACCGGGCTTCCTCCAGAGGAGATCAAAGAGCGGCGGAGCGGCTCCTGCAGGACCCAGCTTCCCCCCACCCCCCCTCTCCCCGCTCCCCTCCTCCTCTGTTTGTTTGTTTTCTTTTTCACCTCAGACTGATGATGATGATGATGATGATGATGATGATGATGATGATGAATCAGCCACAGGTGTCAAACATCCGCCTGTTCGAGGATAACCGGAGCCTCTCCTCCTCCTCCTCCTCCTCCTTCTCCTCTTCCTCTTCCTCCTCCTTCAGTCCGTGGATGTTGGAGCGCAGGTTTCCACGCACCCGTGGCTGAACAGGTTGCTCCACGCTCCAGCGCGTGTGGATGCGCTGTGTCGATGCCGCTGTGAGTGTGGAGCTGTCCACTTCAGCACCACACTGGATGAGTGGGGCTTTAAATACCACGCAGCTCCTCTCCTGCTCTGTGCCTCTCACATGCGAAAACAGAAGCGGCTCTGCAGGGCAGAGGGAGACACAACAGCTCCTCTCCCATTGGTCCGCCCCCGCACTGTCAGCACGGCCTCCGATTGGCCGATGGGAGCCCATATGATGCAGATAACGGTCCACGATGCCCATCAGCCCGGTGATGTCAAATCACAAAGATCCTGTAACCCACCCCCCCCTCTCTTTCTGTTCTCTATGTACATATCTATCTACTTGTCTATCGTTATATATGATTATATACATTCACACCTATATACTGTGTGTATATGTATGAGTGTGTGTGTGTATATATATACATATTTGAGATATATACAGTGTATAATACTATATGTATATTTTTATCATATATGTACATAAATGTGGTTCGCTCGCTACTTGTACTCACTAGTACTATAGTGAGAATGATCTACGTATATATGTGTATACACACACACACACACACATACACACACACATACATATATATTTAGATATCAGATGTGTGTCACCTCACGTGCTGCTATTGCTGCTGCACGGAGGATTAAAACCAGAGATGAGCAGCAGCCTGGTGAACGCGCTGCATCCACGTCCACATGTGTTGTTTACCCGGTGGCCTCCTGCTGGGCTGAGAGGTGACGAGGAGATGAGGCTGTGTGTGATGTGTTCGCTCGGCTTTGCTCTTTTTGCATTATTGAAGTGAATGAGGCCTAATGATGCAGACACTGCAAGGTCAAGTTATAACCTGCCAAAAATACCGGAAGGAATACTTATCGTTTTACTCTATTATTGCATCTATTTCTAGGATTTCACCGACTTGCAGAAACAGGACGCACAAGGTGTATCAGGCAACTTTTTTTATAATCATGTTTTCAAAGCAGCGAGAAAATGGAGACATTCCACACTCGGTTGCCTTGCGCCTCAGCCTGGCTCCAGTATGGGTGGGTGGGTGCTGGTGTGTGTGTGTGTGGGGGGTGGGGGGTGTGGTTGGGGGGGGGGGGGGGGGGGGGGGGGGGGGGGTGCTGTGACTTACCATCTGGTTTGACCCAAGCAGTGTGAGTACGGCATCTCTGCCACAGGTGGCCCTGCATATCAGGCATTTTTTATGTCCCTTTAATCTTATGTGTGGTTACATGTATTAACGTGTAGCTGTGATGCCATACCATAATATGATCCCACATCATGCCTGTTTCACTGCAGACTCCATACATCTGAAGTCAAGGCAACAATGACGACCAGTACAAACACTGTAATCTGCGGCTGAGTCAGATGTTTTGTTGGATCTGGCTTTCCACTCCTCTGAATGTTTCCACAGCAACCGCGCTCACCTCTTGGCAAAGCACTCTTCAGTTATTCTTCATGAGGTATTCAGTCACAGATGGTGGAGGAGATCAGCTGCAGCAGCAGCAGCAGCAGCAGCAGCAGCAGCAGCAGCAGAACGTCAACACACAGAATCACACTGACGATGTGACCGTTTCAGAACAAGTGAGGTTTGACTCTTATGTTTGTGCAATCTCATTTTATATAGGAAGAGCTGTATCACAGGCTTTTATTTTGAAAGTGTCTTTTGTGTGTGATTGATACTCACTGATACTCTGATACTCTGATATACTGATACATTCCAGTGTCAGGGTGAGGCAGAGGAGGTGTGTTGTGATTTCTCTCAGAGTGAAGCTATGTTCTGATTCCCTATTCTCAGATGTTTATTTTATTGATTTTGCACCGATGGAATGAAGAGATGGACAGTGTCAGACCATAAGTCATGTCCAGTTGAGGGTTGTTGATATCAGATTAGAGCCTGAAAGTCAGGTATGGTACATGACACCAAATACTGTCCTGGAACATGACTCGTTGTGTTTTTTGCTGATTCAAGGGGGGAAAGGCAGAAGCTTTGAATTAAAATGAAAAATGAGTAAAATAATCCTCAGGTTCAAGAGGTTAAGACGAAGAGGAAGCTAAAGGAGAAGAAGAGGAGCTTACTGTGGGAGGGGGGATGGGGGTTCGACAACTGGTGCGATAAAAATGATCTACAAACCATAATCCAGATTAGCAGGTTCCTAAAGGTCCCAGGATTAGCAGTATAATGCCCACTAATGTATCTTTTAATGGAGGCTGCCTTCGTCCCTCACTCTCTCACTCCATCATATGGAATCACTGGCAGCAAAGGGATCCTGGTTGGACCTCTGAGGGCTGGATGCTGCACCCAGGCAGCAACCACCTGGGCTCATGGACGAGTCCGATACAGAAGTTTAAAATCCTGCAGTTCACCGGGTGGCCACTTGAGGCTGGCTCCAAAAGTGAGTCTCCCATAGACTCCCATGTTAAGATGATCAACTTGAGAGGTGAATTCAATATGTTTAAGGCCTGGTACAAACGAACGAAGTTTGCAGTTGTGCATAATTAAGGGGCGTGGCCTCTTGAGTGACACCTGGCACGTTGTGTGGGTGCAGTGACAGCACCATGGGCCCACCCCCAGCTCTACCTGCGCTCCGCCTCTTTGCCCATTTTAGGACGAACCAGGAAGGTGATTCTTTGGGATGGGGTTTCGATGTGGGCTCTTCTGGTCAGGCCTCTAAAAACAATTTAGACTAGTGTTTGTTTACATGTTTTTGGACCTCTCACCTCCTCCTCTCTCGGGCTAAAGGGAGAACACACACTTTGAAATCCCTCATTCATGGGGTCTGAGTAATGGACCACAAACCTCTGAGCACCCGTCGGGTCAACTGCTCCTTTGACTCCTCCAAGTTCCACATATCACCTCTAACAACATCTGGTCGAGTAGAGAATCCAGACCAGGATCACTGTGATCTGACATGATGGTATGAAGTTGGCGCGGTGTCTTGTTTCTATTCGGGGATAAAATTCCCTTAAAAGCCCAAAGATACGGTGGATTTAGCATTAGAAGTGTGTCACTGCTTGTTTTAAGTGGTTTCGGGGCAGTTTAAGGGTGAGACGGGTGAACGCACGGTGTTCGTGGAAGACTTAGGAAGATTAAGTCTGAAAGAGAAATAAATGGAGGGGGGGCAGAGAAAGTGGAAGTCTGTCTTTGAATTATTGATGGAGCTCATGCTCCATGTGGTCTCTTACACTGAGCAGCAGCTGAGGAGGTGCGTCACACACGCCTTGACTCCATCAAGGTTCAGACCAACCCACACACACACACACACACACACACACACACACACTTTTTTTTTCAGGGGTCACTGACACAGTTCCTCCTCCTCTGACCTTTACCCTCATCTGCATATAATTATCCCTGTCATGCTCCCAAGCCCCACCCGCCCGCCCACCCAGCCACCTCCGTCCACACTCACTCACACCAGACACTGCATCACATTTTCCCTCAATCAATACAAAGTTGAAGCGAGGGCTTTTAAGGTGAGCTCAGCTTCCATTTTATTATTGTATTATAGTGTGTGTGTGTGTGTGTGTGTGTGTGTGTGTGTACCACTCATGTAATATCAACCTTTAACCATCTTAAAGACACAGTCAGATTGGTTCACACTGATGCCAAATTGGAATTCCCTGCCCTGTGTCACATGACATGTTTATATTCTAATCGGGCTTTGATTCCACTGGTCTGTGTCCCTGTAAACATCCCCACTGTTGACATCCTGTCACATGCAGCTCTTCTGGAAACCTTCAGGAACACGTCCTGACTTCAGAGCTCGTCTGAGAGAGGAGGGGCTACAACGCGGGTTTGACAAATCCGGGCTCTAAACTCTCAGCCAGAGATCAAATGTCTGTTCTCCTTTCCACTCGGTGCATTCCAGTAAAAGGAGGCACTGGATGTGTTATTTGACTCTTGTGCACAAACTGGACTGAAGGCAGGCTGCAGATGCTAATGAAGTTTGATTGACAGCTTTGTGGTGTCGCTCTGCATGTCCAGTGTTGTGCTGCAGGATACTATTCACTTCCCAGGTTAAACTGAGATGAGCCCAAAGGATCTTTGGCATCCGCCGGGTCATTGGGCTTAAGTCTAATCCTGTCACAGCCAGGTAAAGTCCAGAGAACCAGCGCCAGGCTTTATCTAGGAGAGAGTGAAGCCTGTCTTTCTTCCAGCTCTCTAGATAGAAAGCGCAGCTAACGGAGGAGTGAACAAGGTTCCACCAGGACAACACACTCCAAGAGCTTCTCCTGTAGTTGTTAAGAGAGAGATATTGGTGACCTTTGACAATCTCCATCCCATAACTCTACAGGCGTCTCCCTGCATCTGCATGGGAGCGGCGATGGAGGCACAGACGTGGTCTCGTCTCCTCCTCCGTTTCACTCCTGCAGTTTTAAAAAAGCCAACAGATTGCCCCACTGAGAAAATCCCCTCTAAAAGGCTTCTAGGTTGGATTTGTGTGTGTGTGTGTGTGTGTGTGTGTGTGTGTGTGTGTGTGTGTGTGTGTGTGTGTGTGTGTGAGCGTGCGAGCGTGTGTGCATGTGCATGTGCGTGTGCGTGTGCATGTGCGTTTGTGCATGTGTGTGTATGTGTGTGTGTGAAGGTGGATGCACAGAGATAAGCCTGCCCCAGGTCAGAGGTCGTCCCATCATTGCCCTGCTCTCGTCATCGTGCCAGTCTTCATGACACCACTGACCAGAGATCAGATCTTTAAAAGCAGTCATACAGCCACCGCACCCCCACCTGCCCCCACCACCCCCCACCCCCCTCCAGCCCACCCCGCTGCCCCCTCCATCCTCACTGTTCCCTTTGTGTGTCCGAAGAAGAACTGAATTCATGCATTTTTCTATAGTGTATTTATAGCAGACACAGATGGTTGTGTACAGTCGGCTGTGTGGAGTGTGCATTAGCAGAATTAGACCTTAAAAAGCACAAGGTCATGTGATGTTTGACCTCAGTGTCTCTCATAATGCATGTTTATACAAATATCATACAAATACTGCTGTGTAGAGGACAAACATTCTGTAATTTCACATAGATTTCTTTCAATAATTGTTCTAAAAGTGATACATGCAAATCATAAGATGCACATGTTAACACCATAACCACTTCACATTCACTCAACATCTCCCATTCATATAATTACTCCATTCTAGAAATTCTCTAATAATTACGCCACTCTAGAAACTCCATTCTACAAACACATATTATGTCAAATACATTTATAAAATAAATAAATGAAAATAGTCAAATGAAACCTATCACAAAAAAGAATGGTTTCATATATTGACTTATCAAACCTGTGTATGTTTTAGTATGTGTAATATATATATTGATGTACTTGTATTCAATATTTAGGATTTTCTACAAACTACACGATTGTGTCATATTGTGACATGCATTTACTATGATAATTTATTAATATTTTTGAATAAAAATTCTAAGTGACCATGGTGTGTATTTGTGTGAGAGTATAAAAGAGAAAGAAACACTGGATGGTGCTGAGATTGTGTGTTCACTGCATCTGCATTATTAAAATCCTTGTCTGCTGCAAACTGCTCCAGTCTGAGCCAAGGTATCAATAAAGAAATCTCCAACATGTCTCTTTCTTTTTCTTCATCTTTTGCATGTCTTCTTCTTCTTCTTCCCCTTTCTGCTTCCTCTCCCTGATGTCAGCAAAGTCCTTTCCTTTTTTTATTCCTGTAAACACAAAAACACACATGCATCCAGACCAGGGGACCAGCCCCAGTCTCATCCCCTCTTCACTCCAAACCACTCTCCTCTCCTCTCAGCTTCACTCCAAAATGTCAACAAAGGCCGGCGGAGGGGGGTGACTGCGTCAAAAATGTTAATAATGCTCTTGGGAGCCCAGGGGCCCCCCGGGGCGAGGTTTTATTTGTTACATGAGCACTTAGCATTCATTCATTAATCGGATACGAGACTCCTGATTGCATCAAAAGTTAAAATCAAATGGGCCGGCTTGTCTCAGATCGTTGATCTCAGTTCCTGGTGCCTCCTGCTTGATGTGTGAGGTGAGGGTGATGATCAGAGGAGGCCTATAGGAGCCTCCGTCCAGTGGAGGTTGACATGCTGTCACTGCTCCTTTGGCTGTCAGTGTGATGCTCATCCAACCATAATGGGTAGTGAGAGAGAGGGGGGGGAGGGGGGAGGGGGCTAGTTCTGGAAATGGAAAGGGCGTCAGTCGCCTGATTCAGCCTTTAAGCTGCTTTGGAGGATTTCTGGGTATTTTTCTCCTCTCCCTCGCCTCCACACAGACAGCTGATATTGTCTCTGAACCAGAACGGGAGCGAGGGCAGGATCCCCGGGTCGTCACTGCGCAGCTGCAGGCGTCGGGGCAGGGATGGGCCAAGCTGCTTTGTCTTGGGCCCATAATCCTCTCTTGGGAGACACGTGACGGAGCAAAGTGCAGTTCCAGGAGGCTCCTGCTGCTCCCTGCTGGAGGACGAGGGGGCACCTGCACCCAGGTGACCACAGGGACGGAACCCAGACCAGGTCAAGCTCAATATTTCACTGAGTCAGACTCTGTGTTCTAATTTTGATGAGGTGCATTTGAGGTGATGTGTCCAAATCCAGCTTAGCCAGTTCAATGCTTTTATTAAAGGGGTCACTGGGTCAGGTTCAGGGGTCAAAGAGAGTTTGTTCAGTCTGTTTGTAATAATGGGGGCGCGGGGGGGGGGGGCTTTCGTTCAGATAACATCATGATTTTTGGTCCCTTCAGGTTTAATGATGCAGCATCTCGGGCCCTTTTCTGCTGGTGCTGACAAAATGGACTGACTCTACAGTGGTTAATGTGGGGCATTTTCTGGCAACGGCGCTGATGTAACCTACAGTGACCCCATGTGGCAAAGGTGAATATGACACATATACCACCAAACACAACTTTTCCCAGTGTAAAACTATTCCTCAGTTTGGGTTGGATATTATACTTCCATGTCTTTCAGGAGAGAAAATGAAAAATGCAGTTAGGTCCTTTTAAATCCTTACATCTATTTCATTGTCTGTTTATTCGATGATGGGAAAATGACACCCACATTGGTCCGAGACTGGAGAGAGGGAGCAGGAGAGGGGCATCTGTGCTGAATGCATCACACATATATCGTGGAGAAGCTCAAGGTCATGGTCGCTGAAGCAACACCAGGAGGATTCATTCAGTTTGGGGAGAGAGTTTTGAGAGAGAGAGAGAGAGAGAGAGAGAGAGAGAGAGAGAGAGAGAGAGAGAGAGAGAGAGAGAGAGAGAGAGAGAGAGAGAGAGAGAGACTGCAGGTTCAGACCAGGCAAACTGCAGCTCTGTAAAATATTCATCCACCCACTGGCATCTCTCCAGTTCAGAAGAAACAGGACAGTACAAACACAGCTGAATTGAAACATAACCAAACATACTGTACATACATACTGTATGGTGGTGGAAATTTTAATGGATCACAATGATTGTATTCTTGTGTAGTACTCTTTAGCTTGTTAATGCGTAATTCTTATAACAGTCTTTGTATGTTAATTTCCAACCCTTGTTGGAAACAAATGTTTAGGTAAGAATGCTGTTCCCACGTAGTAAATCCTTGATCTGTGTGGGATTCTCCCTATGGGGGAAATCTCACCTGAACCTGTGTGGTGTTTCCCTCTCAGGCCAGAATAAACTGTTGGTGCATGCAACCTTCTTCAGTCTTTTTCCTTGACTCCAGGCAGAAAGAACTTTTACGCAACAGTATATACATACATACGTACCTTCCAAACATGTGACAGGAATGAATGGAGAGTCAAAGATCACTGCACGGGAACAGCTCCGTACATTTGAATTAAGGTGAATTCATAACTTCATATGATTAGCAAAATGATCTGCTGTACAAACATTTAAGTTAACAAGCAGCTGAACTGATGGCTCTAATAAAGTGGCCAGTGAGTGATTTAGAACCTTGTTAACACCTTGGGAAGCGTAAACAAATGCATGATATAATATTATATTATATCATATTATATTAAATTATATTAGCCACTATATAATGTTTTATATAGTATAAATGAAGGAAGGACAAGTTAAGATAAAATTTTTTACAACAACAAAGACAACAGTGCAGACTGGTGGTGAACTGATTCCATCGCAGTTGTATAGTTGTAATTCTGTGATACGCCACTAAGTGGCACTATTTACCCAGAATATCCATTGACTGACTTTAGCGGACGGTACCGAAGAAAGCCGAAGCGAACCCCGGAAGCTCCCTTGTTTCTGGTCGCTGTCTGTCTGTGGGAGCGATGTGTTGCTGCCGCCGCTGCTGCGGGTTCGGCTGCTTCAGAGCTGGAGCGGAACATTTACGGAACATTACTCCGTGTTGTGAAGACGCCATCTTTGTATTCAATCAGCGATATTAAGGTATGTGGATGAATTGCTGTGTGTGAGGCTGTTGTAAGCACCCGTCGCTCGGTTTAAGTGTTAGCATGCTAGCTGTTAGCTTTCGTTAGCAAGCTTGATTTTCCTGACAGTCGGGCTACATGTGAGGTACTAGCAAGCCACTGCTATGTGTGTGTGTGTGTGTGTGTGTGTGTCACTCTCAGTCACGACCTTTACAGTTAGCATTGCAACAGAGGGGGGAACCCCGTGCTTGTTGATCCGGGTTAGTGTCATCGTCGTGATTCTTTTTGACACCGGGGGTTGATGATGAATGGAGGCTGGTTGTGATTTTAATTTGCCGCACGTGCGCGCGTATGTGTGTGTGCGCGCGCTTGTGAACGCGCTATAATCTCAGTCACACCTCTGTGTAACTAATCTGTTCAGGTGCGACAGATTGTGATTTGTCTGGCTCCTGGGTTCAAGGTTACTTCCTCAGCCTTCACACAGTGTTGTTATTATCAGTTGCTAGTTCATAACAAAGCAGTTACACGTCAGTGTGGTGACCTTATGCATTGATAGTTACCACTAAAATATCACATATAACATTTAAAGTTATAGTATCTAGGATTGAATACCTGTCACCCCCCGCCCTTCACTTTTTTCATTAAAACCCTAACTGTGTTTCATTACAATTAAAAGTTGTTTAGTTTTAGTCTGTTCTGTGCAACTGTACTTGTACAACTGCACCAACTGTACACGTCTGTCATGTTGGTGCAACATGGCCGCCTCCATTGAGCGGATCCATTGTAAATGTAAAAGGCTATACAAAGGGCTACTATAGGGAAAATGAAAACAAGTCGTACCTACAGTTGATTAAATTGTACAATTTGTAAAGAGGCTCATCATACTATTGTTATGGTTATTTGGGTTATATTCCATTTATTTCATTTACATTTCACACACTATGATTAAAACTGAGTGGTGGGGTTTTTAAAGTTACTAAGAGCAGACTGTTGAACATTGAGTTGTTTCACTATGTATCAGAGAGCCTCTCCTAAATTGCTTTTAATGCCATTTATTTAGCAACATTCACTGATATTATTCTTACCCTTGTAATTCAAAACACAATCAAATGAAAAGATAAACCTGTGACTGCATCACACTGTTGGCTCATTAAACATGATGCACTGTCACCACATTGCTATGAATAGCCGGTGTGAGGGGTGTTTCCCGAGAGTGAAAATGGAACAGTTGCAAAATCCCGGACTCACACAGTAGACATAATGCAAAATGTGGCGAACTCTCCTAACAGACTATTCACTGGTTTCCCTGTTTATTTAGAATATACAACCCAACTAAAGATTCATGTACTTAATGAGTTAATTTATGTTTTAGTTGAAGGGTATATTGAGAGGCTCTTCATTACATTACCTACAACTCATTAGTATACAGTTTGCTAATTAACTGGCAAACAGCTTTGTGTCACTCCCATGTTGTCAACACTTCACATGTCTTGTGTGTACCTGTGTGTTTTGCAGACGATGGAGCTACACCCCGGTCTACAGATGTCATGTTTTTCAGTGCTGGTCCAGGACTAATACACCACAGCATGTTATTGTGAAGAGGATTTGCATTAGGTAGGTTGTCACTTAGTTTTGTATGTTCTTTGTTTTAACAGCAAACAGAAACACGACGTGTGAGCTAAAGCTGGAAGAGTGACATTCCATTAGAAAATAGTTAGCTGACTCATCAGTTCACCAACAACACCAACACCTGATTAGTAAGACTGATTGGGTGTGTCTTAGTCTCTTGTTTTTAATGTAACGTGTAACCTTGAAGATAAAAATATCTAAATATGTCTTTAATTATTCCTCTGGAATAAAAGTAAGCCCTCTAGGATTGCTGCTGTGGTGGGGGTGGGGGTGTGTTGCTGAATGAATGGCCACTTCAGTTGTGGGACAAATATTTAGTTTTGGACCAGATGAGTGAGTGAACCATATTTGTTACAGGTTTGTAATAAGTCACTGTCACACATGCGTGGAAAGAATGAGCGTGTTGATGACGTTTCTAGACCACCAGTTGGCTTTAGCTCTCGACTTGTAGCTAGCTGGAGCTCTGTTCCATGCTGCGTAGCTGTGGTCACCCTGCTTTAGCTCAGAATGTCAGAACGCACATGAGAGAAAGCTGGGGGCCGTGGAACAAGGGCTTGACAGGTGTTAGCCTGCTCCAGCCATGTTGGAGCACGCTCAGTGTGCTTCTCGAGAAAGAACCCTTCTTTCAGGGCCCACACAGAGTCTTTGGTGAGTAGGTTTTTGCGCTTGTTTGCTCACTCCGTGTCTTAGCTGTAAAGCTGTAAAATGTTGCGGAAATAGACGCCTGTTGACTTTGTACTCTAGCGCGGTTTGTGTCTTAGTATGTGGTGAATCTGCAGTGCAGTCACTCGGCACGTTGACTTGAGCGGAATGACAGAATGACACTGTTTGTCAGAGAGAAGATAAGGAGGGCGGTTGGGGGCGGTGGCTCTTGTGTGGTGTGCCCTCTGACGTGGGGAAGGGCAGACAGCTGGGAAAGCAGCTGCTGTGACTTTAATGGACCTGCCTCATTGACCACAGAGAAATCAATAGGTTTTAAATAAGCCAGCAGTGTTTTTCTGCCCTGGTAAGAACAACAGCAGTTTTTTTTTTTTTTTTTGTTGAACGGGTTCAAGCAGTGAGGTCTCAGAAAGCTCTGTTTGTTCCTGAATAAACTTCAAATATACAGAGAGAGATCAGAAAGCTGTTGGCAGATTAATCTCATTCAGTGTGCTCCACATACTCTGTTAACCTGCAGGCAACCAAATCCTGCTCAAACATGATTGGTCAACATTGAACCAGAAACCATAAGGCCCCAAAATCTGGTCCCCTGGCCAACAGATCCTTCACATTCACATGCACAGTCTGTTCGTCTGTTAATCTTTTAGGCTGCTTGTATCCTGGTTAATATGCCCGGAGTTATTCCCCCACACAACCTCAGCTGATTGTCACTGATTGAGCCACTTGACTCTGACATTTCCCCATCGACCAAAACAGAGAGCATGCTTTTTTTGTCCCTGTCATAGCAACACAACTGTGATTATTTACACTGAAACAAAGTGTGGTGCAAGTCCATCACTTATCATCAGTGTGTGAGCTGAGGCGACACTTTCAAATCCTCAAACGTCTCATCCTGGTATTTGCTGGATGATGTCGTTCACTCTTGATCCAGACGTTATTCAGTAGAAAATGAAATTCGTCTCCATCAGTGATGTACTCCTGTCACATTATTCATCGAGGCTATTTTTTGTTGATGTTGTGACGTACACAGTGTGCGATATGATCATTGTTTCCTATCCTGATATCATTACTTGTTATTCGAAAGTTTTATTGACCGTATAAATTGTTGGTTCTGTCATTTGTCATCATCCTCTTCTGTCTAATTCACCAGAAGCTGTCATGTGCCAGAGCTTTGTGTAACCTCTGATTATAGGGATGATTTGACACACGTAACTGATGTTTAGTGGCACTGTTCAACATGATTCACGATACCCTTCATTATCTGCTGTGATGACACTGTTGGGAAGATTATCCTCTTATTAACATAAAAGTTTAAATAGGCTGATATTAAGTTTTCTGGAAGCCTGTGTTATGGAGACAGAGAACAAGCCTAGGATCACAAATATATATTTTTTACCTAAATTCATGCGATTATTATCATTTCAACAGAAATCTGACTTAAAGTGCTCACCCCCAGTTGCGGGTAACATACGTCAGTGTCATAACATGCAAAGTATGATGCCAAACACTGCGCACATCCTGTGCGACAAAGGTTTTTGTCTCATCTGCTCGTAAAACGCCACCTGTTTGTTTGCTGTCATGCAAATTCCACACCTACACCTGTGTTTTCCATGCAAATGCAAACCATCACTTCAGCGACTACAAAGTTGAGCATAAGTTGAAGCGTAAGTTTAACTCGAAAGTTACCATGAAATCCCTGTGTGGCTGGAATGCTCTTTATTGTTGTCTTTCAGCTCTAGAGAACTCCATGTCTCTTAGTTTGGGAAACAGTGTTACCCACGCGCACATTGAGACAGACAGATTTTGGATGCCAGCAGAGGCGAACAGCAGTGTGTGGTGTTTAGGAAGCCATCTGGTTGGTTAGTCAGCAAAAGACGGACAGCTTAGCTCATTGGAACTGTCTCATTTAACCTAAATGCTGAGCTGAAGTGTGCAGTTATTTCACATCAGGACTGTTTGGTTGAGATCAGCAGATTTACCCTACAATTTACATCAACCTCTCAACAGGACATTATAATGAGATAAAGAAATGTCTATGTTAACATTGTGCGCTGAGCTTGGCCGTGACCAGTTATTATACTAAAATAATAATGCTTTTATTTATACAGTTTTTATTATTTGATTGCAAACTATGTTTTGTTTGTTCATTGTTGTATATGTTTGTTTAGCATCAGTGAATCAGCATTCAGCCTGCCAGCAGCAGGTATCTGGGTCTGTAGATTATTATTAGCTTCTCTCTCTAACAAGATCAGTTTCCTAAAGTGACCCGGGCAGTCAGTGATGTTTCTTGAAACCACAGACATGCTTCTCTAACGACCTTGACATGAAAACAAAAGAGAGAAAAATCTCTAGTGACTCGCGTATCTTGTGTAGAACAGCTGCCTGGCTCAAAAGGCACCAACATGGTCCTGTATACATTACATATTAATTGTGTAAATCACCTTTATGTAAATACTTTATACATTTTATATATATATATATATATATATATATATAAATACATTATACATCCATNNNACATTATACATCCATATTATTTTCTCTCTTCTCTGGTGTCCCCTCTCTTCAGAACAACATGCAGTCTTCAAACCACCGACTGCGAGACATGGAGCAGCACCACCCGCTGCTGTCGGCGGGTTCAGACGTGGAGACGGGGAGCCTGGCGGCCGGAGTGATGGTGGGGAGCTCCCACGCCGGCCACACATCGGGGAACCGCACCATGTGGTTCATCCAGGACAGCTGCGGCATCGTGTGTGCAACCATGACCTGGTTCCTGGTGCTGTACGCCGACTTTGTGGTCAACTTTGTAATGCTGCTTCCCGCCAAGAACTTCTGGTACTCGCTCCTGAACGGGGCCACCTTCAACTCTCTGGCGGTGTTGGCGTTGGCGTCACATTTGCGCACCATGCTGACTGACCCGGTAAAGAGAGGAGTGCGCCTTTCAGTCTGACCTCTGGAAGCTTGTGCCACAACCTTCTGATTCAAAACTGATGACCTCTGTATTTGACTTGCTGTTTTAGGGTGCGGTTCCTAAGGGCAACGCCACCAAGGAGTACATGGAGAGTTTGCAGCTGAAGCCTGGTGAGGTCATCTACAAGTGTCCCAAGTGCTGCAGCATCAAGCCTGAGAGGGCGCATCACTGCAGGTCTGGGAAGCTGAGAATTTGTATTTTTATCTATTCACATTTTTGTATAAGTAGAGATGCGGCTGATGAAAATAACATAAGCTGTCAGAGTGTGATGCATTAACATTGTCTCTCTCCTGCCCACAGTATTTGTAAACGATGTATCCGGAAGATGGATCACCACTGTCCCTGGGTCAATAACTGTGTGGGAGAGAAGAATCAAAGATATTTCGTTCTTTTCACTGTAAGTACACAGAAGGAACCGTGCACTTTTATTCTAATAACGGGCTGTTTCGAGGATTTTGAGTCCTTATTTACATGCTTTGCAAAGTCGCCAGTTCCAGTTATCATACATAACGATTTCAACAGTGTCATGGCATAAAATGATATATGGTAAGAATAATATCATTCATCTTTTCCCTCCTCAGATGTACATAGCCTTGATTTCTGCTCATGCCCTGGGCCTCAGTGGAATGCACTTCCTCACCTGTATTAAAGTCCAGTGGAACGGTGAGGCCTCTCTGTCTTTTAGCCTTTAATATCTCATTAGTTAAGGTAAAGGTGGTTAGCTTAATTAGCTTGCTAAAGCATCAGCACTATATCTTAAAGATTCAACAAACACAACTCGGAATAGAAGGGATTGATAATGTCTAGAGAGATGAAAAGCAAAGTGGAGACAAAGAGATTATTGTTCTATTGTAAGAAAATCTGCAGCTCGGGTCACTGACATTGATCGTTTCCAGCTCCCCTGAGAATCTCCCTGTTGGAATTGAACAATGAAATCGACCTTATACTGCCCCCTACTGGATGGTCCTTTGCAGAGAAATAATATCAACGTGTCTCCCTCTATTTCTGTTACCAGAATGCAGTGAATTCTCCCCGGGGGTTTCTGTGCTTCTCCTCATATTCCTCTGTCTCGAAGCCATCCTCTTCCTCACATTCACCGCTGTGATGTTTGGTACACAGATCCACTCCATCTGCAATGACGAGACGGTCAGTATCCACGCCCCCCCCCCCCCCACACACACACACACACACACACACACACACAGGTTTTGGATAACACAGATTTATTTTTGAAATACAATCGACTCTGTTCCCAGTGCCAAAAGAGAAACTTCTTGGTGAATCATGTTTAGTGTCACAAATTCACCAAAACCTGAGCCACCGTCTCATCTCGTTCTCTTGTCAAATTGAGTTCAATCAAATTAGTCAAATGTCCGTTTAAATGTCTTGCAGGAGATCGAACGTCTTAAAAATGAAAAGCCTACGTGGGAGCGTCGCGTTCGATGGGATGGGATGAAAACGGTGTTCGGGGGTGCGCCCTCTCTGCTGTGGTGCAATCCATTCACAGGCTTGCGTCTGCGGCGTGTGTTGCTGCTGACCCACGGGCGCCGCAGCGGGTCGGAGTTTTCCGTCTGAGAGGGAGACTGATCCTGCTCATCAACACGTGACCCTCTCTCTCTGAAGATAGATTTCTTGTTGGCCCTCCTGTGGTCGGGGGGCTGAGTTGGACCTATGCTCTCTGGGCCTGTCTCGCATCCGTAGGCAACGGGGAGACCGGTTGCACCCGTGGGACCCACTGAATCAATCAACCAACTGAGTGTGAGTGACACGCTGACATGGACCCAACACCTTCAGTCTGCTGAGCAACTGGAATATCATCTCTCAATCAAGCAGCTTCATGGTTTGTCTGTGTTTGTTGGTGAAGCATGAAATCCAAGTGAATCTGTTATTCCTTGTGAGACCACTAGAGGCGCTGTTTGAACTCCACCGTCCTCACAACCGCAGCCAACGAGATTCAAGACTAGAGTTTGGTTACTTTGAAGATGACATAAGCAACAAATACATCATCATCTTCATTGGAGCCACGAATGAGTCTAAATAGGGAAGTGATTGACTGTGTCTTGTTGGACCCAGATCAGTGAATCACAGTGAAGGACATGCACTAGTCATGTGACACTTGAGAAAGCAGCTTGGACGCGAGCACCATGGACATCAGCGTTAACAGTGCACTGCCTTCATTTGCATGTATGACAGCTCAATCAATCAGACAGCTCCTCAGCCACAACTTGAGACTTTCCACAAACCTCATATGAATGAATGAATGAATGAATGAATGAACAGGCTGCTGTGGACACGCCTTATTCTCATTCAGAGGACTCATTGCTTTTTCTATCTGTCCATCTCCACCGACAGTTTTCCTGCCTTTGCCTGAAATCATGATTATTTTTTTTATGTTAATCAAATCAGTATGAATTAATTCTCCTTTTAAACAAAACTGCTGAAGCTTCTATATTTTCATCACGGTGACGACTCCTCCACTCGCTGGAGATGACAACTTTTGTCCTGAATATGAATTCGGGGGGATGTGTCACAGTTTTGTATTAGTCATATGTACATGTGGTCATGGTCAGTTTCCACTCCACCTCTCTTACATGCTGCTTCACGTCTCACTGTCGAGTGATTGCTAACACACAGACCAATGAAATGCCTCCCTGTGTTTTTATATATAACAAAGTGATTCAGGTTAAACAAAGTCTGAATGTTTCATTGGTATTGTTTCTGCTCAGTTTAGTCAAAGTAGTGAAGTGGAGGGTCCGTCTGAGTATAGTAGGAATACACATACAAAAACAGTTCCCTCGCATTTAACCCAGGAAGCCCCTCCCACCACCCACCCCTCCATCCAGAGCCAAGTCTTGGACAGGGTTGCTTTGCATGCCCCTCGAGTGTTGCAGCATTTTGAAAAGGAGAATTAAAAACACTAGTCCGACCTCCTCTGGCAGAGCCAAGTTCCAATGTGCAGCCAGTCTGTAGAGTTATAAAGGAGATGCTGTGCTGAAGGAGGCGGAGTTACCAGGCTTGAAATAGTGAACTAAGTGTCTGCGAGCTCAGCAGATGCTTGTGAGGCCTTTTCCTACTTGACTTCAGAACCGTCGGGCCTGTGACGTCATAGCGAGACCTCCCCAGTGTCGTTAGGACACTTGATCCATGCCTTCGAAACCATTCAGTTCAGTGAGTTTATTAGCTTGAAACATTTTCTCTGTGTTATTATTGCCATGTTTATGACAGTGTTTCCTCACTATGTTATGACTCCTGTTTTTTTACACTGTGTAAGTCATGGGCCTGTTTGCACTGGATGAATGTGGAGTTTGGAGTCGGGTCATATCCTGACTGTCAGGCTGATGTTGTCATATCTTTAGTTGCATGGCGTGTTGGTTGGACAATATCCTGCTGTTAGTTCACATCTGTGGTCGTCAGGAGAAGAAACTCCTCTGTTTACACTACATATCTGTTGCTCTCTGGCCATTAGACACATGCCGCCATTTTAATGTAAAATGTGTCGGGACGAAAGGATATGAAACCTAACTGATATCAGGGGACTTTATTCATGCTGGCCTCTTACTTCCTGTTTTACTCTGCTAGACTGCATCACCTCGGTTGGCTGGATAGGTGCTGGAGAAGCTCGGCTAATTGAACAATCCTGACACACGTGTACACTTTTAAATAGGGGAAATCAAAATGATAGGCATTAGACAGATTGTATCATAAGGTTTCTCTGGAACGTAAACGCTGTTTAGTGCTGCAGATGCACCAATATCTTGCTGTGCAATCAACAGTTATTTTGAATAATATTTGTGAGTATTAATGGTAAAACAAAGGCTAAATACCCATAAATGCCCTTACAGTTTAGGAATAACACAGCTTGATTTTAATGAGTATTTATTGATGATCTCAAAGCTAATGCATTGACAACAATTACATGACGAAGGGTTAGAATTCATGGATGTTTCATGAGATCTGGAGCTCTAAAGCGAAGAAGGCATAGTGGACATGTGGTGGTACTGCACCTTCTATACCGGCTCCTCTTTTCCCATCAGCTAAAACTGCATCGGCGGATACATCTCTCCGTTTTTTGTGGGTTTTGAGTATTTGAAAGTAGGGGTTTTGAAAGTATTTTCAACCTGTGGCTCTAATGAGTGCGCCGCTCTCTAAAGAGAGAACCAGGCCCAGCCTCTCACACTGTATCCAGATCTTATTTTACATCCATGATTTTAATATGTGACTCTGCTTGGTTGAAATAAATCCTTTCTTCACAGTAGAATAGTTTATTCATAACCAAACTCACATGTGGTAATATCTTAGTAGTGGGATTCTGTTACAGGGTATGTACTTTAAAATCAAATCAAGGAATGATGATTTTAAAGGCTTGTAGTTTTGAGTGATGTGTGTGTTATGAGTGATTTGATGAGAAACAACATGGTGAGAGAGAATTATTTGATGTGTGGAGAGAGTGTAAACCAATACAACACTACCCTGTCTAAAGGAAATTCTCTGATTGAGAGCATATT
>JAFBJT010009538.1:0-11703 GCA_016785325.1 Chascanopsetta lugubris | reverse complement strand
GGGGGGGGGGGGGGGGGGTAGAGTCGATGGATGGATGGATGAGTGAGTGTGAAAATGCGCCTGTGAAGATGATGATGAATCCTCTGCTGTTTTGGTTTCCCAGGGCAACAATGTCTGAGCGAAAGGCAGTGATCAAAAACGCCGACATGTCGGAGGACATGCAGCAGGACGCCGTGGAGTGTGCCACCCAGGCCCTGGAGAAGTACAACATCGAGAAAGACATAGCTGCATTCATCAAAAAGGTACCCAAATAATCATCATCTCCTTTTAATGTGTGGGATTCATCTAATGGTCAGGATGCAGTTTCAACGGCTCTAACCAATGGCAGCCTCTAGTTGGCATTAAAACTCCATTTGTTTGGTTTGTCCATTCAGGGTTACTGTAAAAAAAAAAAAAAAACATGATGTTGTAACATGGCATCCATGATAACTATTTGTACACTCAAGTGATGAATGTATTTGCGTCTAGAATTTTTTTTTAGTTCTGTAGAAGTTGAAGTAGTTCCGCTTAAATGTCACTGCTCCAACCCTCCGGTGGACATATATTTGTATCCTCCCTTAGTAACCGTTCAGTGGGTCATTCACATCGCTCATCCAAAACTGGCATGACCAATTTCCTCCGCTCCTCTTGGGAAAGACGCCACGCTGCCACATTTCTATCGCCCATCATCACATCCCCTTTGCTCTCACCCAGTCCAGACGACACTGGCGTACAAGGCCGCACCCACGATTTCATATGAAAGTTATCTGCTACTATTTTTGAACGATCCATCCACAAAATTTGGCTCGGCCCTGAAAGGTTTACTTGGTTATGATTTAGCTTCTTAGACCCAAATATCCAACGTCCTGTACAACATTTAGTTATGTATGGAGAAAAACACGTGCTTTGATGCGCTCGACGGGCGATGTTCACTGTTTTCATGTCACAAATTGTACGAATATTTAATCTAACCATATGGCCATCGGTTCAAAATGTGGTTTGTCTTTTGTTGAACTTTCCATCATCCTCTGCTCTTCAATGCTTAATTTAGCCATGGGTCATTGCAAATTCTGAAAAATGTCTGAGCACCACGTGTCTTTGCCTCTTACAGGAATTCGACAAGAAATATAACCCGACCTGGCACTGCATTGTCGGGAGGAACTTTGGCAGCTACGTGACTCATGAGACCAAGCATTTCATTTACTTCTACTTGGGTCAGGTGGCCATCCTGCTGTTCAAGTCTGGCTGAGGGACGCGTTTTCATTTGAGCACCGGCTGACCATACGTACTGACTGACTCGACAAAGGCACTAATCATTCCTTGGCAAGGGGCCGCTGCCTTTTTCTGTGCTGCTTTCTACTTTTGTTTTTAAAGATTAAAAAAACCCGTGGCCATGTTAAGAGATAAAACACTTCTATTTATTTTTGTCTTGTTTACATGACATGTCATTTTTTTAATTAAAGCATAGCTGTTAAGCTGTCTGGGTCCAATGTCTGGTGTGGTCACTTCAGTGAGATGTTTCATTAAACTATGATAAAATAAGTTATTTATTCCCATATGACCAGGTGCTTCTGTTATAACATTTGTCACGATATACATTTCTTGTGAATGAGGTGGCCAATTCTGTCCTTGAACAGGTGTAAGTCACCCACATGTAAATGAGGTGAAATGCACCAATGAAATATATTTTTACAGCGAAGATTCCTAAGAGTGTTGCATTGTGACATTACTCTACTTTTCCAAACATGACAAAACGAAATGCAACATTGTGAAACGTCTAGCTCTTATCCCAGGGATTTATCACAAATTACTAGTGATTCAAAATGGAAAAATGTTTTTCAAAGCCTGTGCAAATGCAAATGGTAACAGCACAGAACCTTTGGTAAATAACTTTCATACCATATACAGATGCTCCTGTACCCAATGGTATCAAGACTACTGCCACCAAGACAATAAAATCCAGCCAGTGGTAAAATATAAATTAAATGATAATCTGGTCGCACGTAAACACAAGAATAAACAAGGTGAGTCTTGGAGTAGGTGGAGGTACTTTTATTACAACACG
The DNA here is from genome assembly GCA_016785325.1 of Chascanopsetta lugubris. Lineage (NCBI taxonomy): Eukaryota > Metazoa > Chordata > Actinopteri > Pleuronectiformes > Bothidae > Chascanopsetta > Chascanopsetta lugubris. The sequence continues at coordinate 9,659 of JAFBJT010009538.1, read as the reverse complement.
TTTAGAAAACCAGCTTGTGAGGGAAGACACCGTTGGACAGGCAGAAGCTTGAGCGCAGGTATCCCTTCAGCTGAGGCGTTTTCTTGATGATGGGGAGCAGCTGAGAGTCGACGGCCTTCTGGTCAGTCTTCCTCTGCTCTGTCAACTGGTATTTCTGCAAATGAAACCACAAACGTCGTCAGGAGGGCGTCACAGAACTGGAATCCAGATGTCTGTTAGAAAAGGAGAGGGACACGAGCAAGATAACATCCACGTTGACGCACCTCTTTCTCTGTATCAAAGATCTCGCCCTCCTGGTGACGGGGCTTCCTCAGCTTCTTCTTCTTGAAGTAGGTGTCCGTCAGAGACTTGGGGATCTTCATACCGGAGATGTCGATCTTGGTGTTGGTGGCGATGCAAAACTTCTGGTGAGCTCTGCGAAGGGGGACTCTGTTCACGGCCAGAGGACCTGAAAATGTACAACCACGTTAGAGAAGAAGAAGCTCGACCGGACGTGCTGACAAAAGCAATGTTCTGCAATGAGAATGATTCGTCTCAAATGTGCGTTAATGACTAAATCATTTTCAACCGCTACTCACCAGTGACGAGGAGGAGACCACTTGCGAGCTGCTTCAGGAAGACCACACGCTGAAAACACGCACAATCAATACTGTTATTGATTTAAAATAGTCACCACACGTGATGTTGAATGCTGTAATGGAACAATAGTCTTTCAAGGACACATCTTGTATGGTTTTCTCAAACAATGCAGGAAAATCGACTCCACACCAGTTCTCATTGAGGGGCCTCTGTGCCCGTCAGCTTCCCAGCTGACACATGATTTAGGTCAGCCCCTGCTCCTTGTATGTGGGCGAAGCTTGCGAGCGTAGTGTTTGAGAGTGGGAGGCACGTCTGTGGTGGCGGGGGTGTGTAATTATACTGATATTAAATCAACAATGTGTCCTTCAGCGGAAATGTTCCCTGCACAATAGCGATGCATCGGTTTTATGGCCGGCCACAATGATTGTATTGATTGGGTCTGAAGAGTCTTTACTCGAAATGAGCAGGATGTACAGCACAGGCATGACGTTGCCATTTTCAACACCATTGTGCAAGATGTTCAGGTGGGAATAAACAAAACACACAAATCACTATCACAGTGACTTAACATGCTCAGCCATAGTACAGTGTCACCCAACACAACGAGAGGTTTTGTAAAATCAGTCACCTAAAGAGTCCTTCACAGGATGTTATGAAATGTATTTGTTAAAGCTGATGACCGATTACAATCTCTGCTGATATTAAGTTGGTACTTGTAATTTTTACAATAATCTGTAGTTTTTATTCAACCATCTGTAACACTTATTAATTGCAAGTGCGTGACTTTGGCTCCCCTGCAGCCGGTTCTCTCCTCAGTTCTACTTCCATTTACTATTCTCACTGAATAAAGATTAGAATATCTCATTTGAAAGTGAGGTGTTTTAGTTTGTAACAGTCAATATCACTAAACCCACATTTCTTGTGCCACATATTTGACAGAAAAACTAACTGACGGCATAGCTCAGAAATTGTCAATCAAGTGCGTCACAAGACAAGTGGTACTCAAAAGGCATTAGCAATGATTTACATCTGTGTCAACAACACCATTTTTTGTATTCCTACACTGCACATGTGCTGAACCTTAGAAAACATGGCCATGACATGTACACAAGTTGTAGGCCAAGTCTTACACATTTCTGAACACAAACATTAAAAAAAAACAATTCAAATGTACGTGTTTCATAACAAAAATCATACCAGTATAGACATTATAACGGTGTATATATAAATCATTGCAGTGACATAGTATTTTGGACTCAATGTGTCGGGTTGTCTCTCGTGTCAAAAACATATCGGAATACATGGTTTATCTACATACTTGGATTTGGATGGGCGAGAAGTCATTAAATATTACACCTAAATAACTGATAACACAGGACAATCTATCATGATCCATTATGTATAAATGTTGATCCTTGAAGCTTTGTGCAATTTGGGACAATGTATAATATCACTCCGTGGACTTAACTTCCCCCTGTGAAACCAGGGGTTTAAAATATACCCCTGTCAAATTGTTCCAACCCTCTATAAACATGAGTCATTTCCTCCAATTTCAGAGAACATTTGGAATATCATTAGTCTAAAAATGGCTCTCACCTTTCCACGGTGGCGTCCTGTGAGCAGAATGAGGACAGTTCCTGGGGTGATGGAGCTGCGCAGGTTCCTCTTGTGCTGGCAGAAGGGCTTCTTCCCATGGCTCTTCAGTTTGCGGGGAACATCCTCTGTGGGATAATAGCGAGGCTACAAAAATACACAAGAACATTTTAATATCAAGATTAAGACACCAATAGGATGACATGTCTTAGTCATTTTGTTCACTCAGAGGATTTAAAGGTAGATCCTTTACACTTGTCATACAACTGCATTTTGGCAGATATAACGGCACATATGGACTACGATGTGAAACATATTCAATCCAATATACACTAGGAAGTTGCTCATCTACAGCAGCGATGGAGAAATTAGTAATGTTCTAAAAATGGTTCATGATATTTCAATTACAACAGTAGACAGATTCAGAATATGTAATGATCGTCATGATAATTCATCAAGTCTGTTTTTAATCAAGGCAAACTCTAAAGAAAAGATTAAAATCATCACTGACCATCTTGCGCATTTTGACAACACGTGTGCCTCCATTTTTGTCTCCACCGACCGTCTTCACGACAGTGAATTTGGGTCTTTCCTTAATCTTCTTCTCCACCTGCAGAAAAACACATGATTAGGTTCTTTGATGACATGATGCTACTGACGACTAGTCAATCTGTGCTTTTGGTACCGTTGTGCCCGTGTTCATGCTCTCACCTTGGTCTCCGTTGTCTTGGTCTTGCGCTTGTACATGGCGCGACGGGAGAACATGGCGGACCGGGAGTAGCGGCCGATGCCCCGGGCCAGAACCGGGTTGCGGCTCCCGTGCCTCTTCCTGGCAGCCTTCTTGTCTGGCTTCTTGTCACCCTCTGCCATCTGAGAGACAGTAACAGAAGTTTCCAGTCTTTAGTTATTAAATACAATGTAATATAAATACTCAGTAGGTGCACGGGAAGTTTGGTGATTACAGTCAACAGCACAGACAAACAAGTACTTTGATTGAATGCGGCAGCGCTGTCAATGATAATACATACTTGTCAGACATTTAGACCTCAACTGGACAGGTCACTTATACATGAAGTCTATGTGACATTTTACAGCAACTTTTAGGCACTTCCTGATTTATAGAATATACATGGATAAACTTCCACACCTAGTGTTACACTACAGTATAAATCTGTATGGTAACGAATGCAGTATAGGTTCTACATCGATAAACACAATGAGTACAGCAATGGCGGGCTCCATGACATGACAATAAACACCAGCAAACAAGAGAAAACTAGAACTGTTTAAAATGAATGACTTTGGCTCTAAAAGCTCACGGGACGGAAGCTAGCCCTGCTGCAATACAGACATGCCAAGCTAGCTTAGCCGATAGCTAGCATGGGGACAAGTCATTCTACGGACTGGTCAGAGTTTACGCTGATACAACAACGCCAGTTTCACGTATTACATACGGACGGAATGTGTGACAGCGGAATTGTGAATGAAAACTTCTTATGTGCGATAGAATGTATCACGTTTCCATTAGCATTCAAGCTAGCGTTACAAACAGCACGAAGGCTAGCCGGCGGCCTACGTCTACATATAACTCGTCTTTTTCAGACACACAGTGGGTAAATTCGTGTAATAATGAAATCTGACTGGTCATCTGGGCATATAGATTCATCCGATGATCGATACAATCTATTATTTAATAACAGTACCGCGGATGAACGTAGATTTGATTCTCACAGTCACACGAAAGCAAGGGACGCTTACCTTGGCTATGAAAAAAAGACCGACATCCGGGGATGTGACGTTTATATTGACGTAGGGACGTAGACATTGACGTCTGTGCGTCGTGTACGGAAGCCTTGCGGAATTTGTAGCACCACATACACACAGGTCATTCACCCCTTTTCACTTGGAATAAAATAACAACCGCACTTTTTTGAAAACATAATTTGTTTTTTTTGATGAAGTTGTTGGTATTGAAGTTTTTAGTTCAATACCCACAACAATGCATTTCTACTGCCAGTAAAATAAAATATTATACATACGTATGTACAAAGTAATAATAATACTATCATGTAATTTGTAAAATAATACAATCCTGATGATTTATCTTTGTATTATAAAGCATGCTTGGTTTGATTTAATTAATTGTCTTGATTTTCAATTTCAAACAATTGTAAAGAGGATCTGCAGGATAAACAGATTATATAAACCCATGTAAACAAACCAAATCCATGTGATTGAATGGGAGTTAATGTTCATCTTAGGTCATAATAAATACTCAAAAAGTTCATTGTGAACTACTTTACAAACATGTTGGTGCAAAACACTCTCCTGCTCCATTAAAGAACACTGTCTGAAACATTTTCTGCAGAAAGACATGGGAAATGATTTCACCTCATTCTTACACACGGGTCATTGAAACACTATTTTCTAGATCATGGGTAAAAAAGCCCAGGCTGCCATCGAGAGCTGCTGAAGAAAACTTTTATTTCCTTCCCCCCCAAAATTCCCACTGAGGTTCTTTGAAACACAAATACAAAACCTGATGGCGATCACGAGAGAACTGAATGCTACACGGATGAAGTTCGATCTATTTCAGGCACAATCAGAGTCAGAGCTGCTCCAGTAAAGTTGTCAGACACGGGTTCAGAGGCAACACCGGTTTCAAAGTCTCATCACTTTTGTATAAAATGACAAAACAAAGCTCTTAAAAAGAATGATCAGGTGATGTGTAGGAGGTCAAAATCTCTTTAGCAAATGTCAACTGAACATATTATTTTATGATACATATTATTTTTATTGTTTACTTTATTGGAGTGGAAAACATTAAACATGTGTGCACAGTCAGATTCTTCCCTCAGCACTTCTCCAGGACGATGGCGATGCCCTGACCTCCTCCGATGCAGGCGGAGCCAACGGCGTACTTTCCTCCTCGTCGCCTGTCGGTCACAAAGTTCAATATTGAAAGCGGCTCGTTGCACTGACATCCCATCCGATACGCCGCTCATTGAATAACTGAAGACGAGGTTACCTGAGCTCATGAGCCAGGTGAGCGGTGATGCGAGCCCCGGAGGCTCCGAGAGGATGTCCGATGGCGATGGCACCGCCGTTCACGTTGCTTTTCTCTGGATCCAGTCCGAGGGCTTTGGAAACCGCCAGGTACTGAGGAGCAAACGCCTCGTTCACCTGGACACAGACACACACGAATGTTTATACATGAACAAAAGGTTACCAAGGACTTGGACGGACATACAACTATGTTTTGGGAGGTAATAACCCATTAAAGGTGCAGTTTTGGTCATTTTTGTCACTTCTAAAAATATTACATAACAATTACATGCTGCCATTTTCAACAATTTCTCTTTTTTTTTTTTTCCCATTACCCTAAAATGAGCCCATTGATGTATATTTATATGAGGAGCGCGTCCTCTCTGTGGAGGGCGCCATGTTTTTACAGCAGTAAAAGAGGACGTACTAAACATCTTTTGAGTTTTAACGACAACTGAAGTCGACCACAGGTTCTCCTGCATGTTCAGAAGGGTGAGGGTGAGGTGACGGATACAACATGCAACTTCACCTCTAGTGGTCACCAAATCTTACACACTGCACCTTTAAGTAGGTCAGAAACCTACTAACCGAGTGTTGGTGGCTTTTTGTGCAGAATGATTACTCAGCATTCACACCCAGGATCAAATTACTCGGCAAAAAAAAAAAAAACGGCTTCTGTGATGTCATCAGATCATTAACACGTCTCTCTCAAACAAACCTCCACGAGATCCATGTCGCTGACACTCAGACCTGCTTTCTTAAGCGCTTCTGTGACCGCTGGGACCGGACCTGACGGCGACGAGAGGAAACAAGACATCACATCCAATCTCGCAACACACTCACAACCCGTTCATCTTGTCTCTCCAACTTAATAAACCACATCTCTGCGACAGTGGCATCGCTCACCTATTCCCATGATGCTCGGGTCACAGCCCGACACATGATACGACACGATCCTGGCCAGTGGAGTGAGTTTGTGCTCCGTCACGGCGTCTTCACTGGCGATCACTAAGGCGGCGGCACCGTCAGACACGCCCTGTCCATCAGATTCAGTCTCACTCAATACAGTGGCTCAGTGACAGTTACATTAAAAGGTACAATACCTCTATTTCTATTGGCGGAAATCAAATCTAACGCTGATTGTTTTGATGAGTGTATTGTCATGTATATGTTGTTTTCCACAAGATGTCACTAAATCCCACACACACTGCACCTTTGAATTATATTCTTGTGTCTTGCACTTGAAAAGAAAAAAATAATCTGATTTTCAATACGACCGATTGTTTTTTTTAGGTTCTGTGTGTCTTCGTATTGGAATCCCTGCAGCTTTTCATCTCACTTCACATGGCAACATATTAGAGCACGATCTGAATAACGACCACATACTTACCTCACTCAATTCAGATAAGTGAATCAGAGCTGATGATCACATTCACGACTCTGCAGAGCCCTGTCAAATCTAGGTGGGCGTGGCCGTACTCACCGAGGCGTTGGCAGCCGTGACAGTTCCTCCCTTCTTGAAGACGGTCGGCAGTTTGGCCATTTGTTCTAACGTGGTCTGAGGTCGCGGGTGTTCGTCTTGAGCCATGGACACTTTCCCTTTCCTGGCTTTCACATCAATGGGAGCGATTTCGGCCGTGTAGTGACCTGCCTCCTGGGCTGCGAAGGAATTGAAAGACTTGATTGTTTACAAGAAGCAAAGTTGAAATCAGGAAGTGGTCCCTCATATTTCAGGCAAACTGCGGCTCAGTGTAGCAGGCGGCGGGGGATAAGCGGCGTACCGGCCTTCCACCTCTGCTGTGTCTGGTAGGCGTAGTTGTCACAGTCTTCTCGTGTGATCTGGTATTTGTCTGCCAGGTTTTCTGCCGTGATGCCCATCGGGATTTTGACGTGCAGGTCCGTCAGACCCGCCCACAAAGTGTCCTCCAGCTGTCGGACAGACAAACGGTGGGCGTGACTTCATGTGCGTTTGACCCCGGCATTCGAGGATCACGGAGTCAGTGAAATCTGTCCAACGCAAACCTTGAGATCTAGTCCAAACTTTGTGCCGAATCGGATGTTGCGGACCGCGTACGGAGCCTGGCTCATGCTCTCTGAACCTCCACACAGGACCACCTCGGACTCCTTCAGGCAGATCTCCTGCAGACACATCGACGCGAGAATCTTTGTTTAAAGCAACATAAACGAAGAAGTGACACGTGTATCTTTACATATTGACATCATAAAAATCGATTATCTTATGAGTGTTGTGCAACACTGAGACAAGATGAAAGTGAACAAAAAATAGGCAACGCATGAGCATAACTTGTCCAACTGAATCCGATGAAAGCATTTGTCACCGCCCACGTTGTTTCAAGACGACCCCTCACATTGGCTCCATTTCTTACCTGAGCTCCATTGATCACTGCCTGGAAACCGGATCCACACAGTCTGTTCACGGTGAGCGCCGGCACCGGGATGGGGACGCCGCACCTCAGACCCACATGTCGGGCGATGTAGGGGGCGTCTGGCGAGCTCTGAAATCAGAGGAGTAGATGAAGACCGGACACAGACGAGTGTATTGAACCAGCGGTTGGTTGGGTTTCAGTCACCTGCATGACGTTCCCCACTATGACGCTGTTTACGAGCTCCGGCGCGACGCCGCCCGCAGCCATGGCGGCTTTGGCCGCGTGCTCGGCCAAGTCTGTGGCACTGTGATCCTTCAACACGCCGCCATAGGTTCCAAACGGAGTGCGTTTGGCGGCGACAATAAATACACCTGGAGAGAAAAGGAGCTCATTGATTCAGCGAGAAGGCTCAGTGTGGGAGGTTTAGTGGCATCTAGTGGTGAGGTAACATCGTGCAGGGGAACCTATAAGGTCCTTTGTACCATCAGTTACTAGAGTATTGACCAATACTGGAGGTGTACAGGGTGAAAGGATTGACTTCCAGCCCTGTCTATTTCCTAGTGGTGTGCCACAGGGATCAATACTGGGACCCCTACTGTTCATTTCATTGTCATCTTCCTCATCTTTTATGGAGATTATTCATTGACCTACAAAAAAGATGATGGATGTCAACTAACATTATTGCCATAATCCTGCCTGTTTACATGGTGCATTTCCCACAGGTGTTCATTATTGTTCATTAATAGGCACCGCCTCTATGAAACGAACGAATCAAATTGAAAAACCAAAACATTATCTCAATAAAACTGGCGTGTCTATGTATATTTTTGGAATAAAGAGTTGGCATGGAGAGTTTTCTTAATCCCCATCAGACGCTGTGTAAACAGTGAGTGGGGTCATGTCAAGTGAGTATTGACTCGTCCGGAGGCCCAGGTGGACCTGACGTGCACACGCACTATTTACTCTGCTGTCTCAGAGTGAGATGTGCATTCGTCACAACAGAAGAGATGTTCTTATGTCAGACGTGCATTACAGCCCAATACTATTTATTTATTTATATATAGATATATATATATCAGGTGTATATAAATCGTGTAATGCATGACCTATAACCCCGAGAGAGTTCCTTCATGTAAGTTTATGTCAATGAAAAAAAATACATACATCATCATATGACTGTACAATTCTGACGTGGACCTTCTCTCCGATTTGCACTGGTGGTGGAAACGATGCAACAAACTAAAGTGACTGGTCCTTGGACGCTCTCGTCACCTTTCACCTACATCGCACCAACACTTGTGTTTACAGTGGATTTTGACTTACACGCACTTCCGGAGTGAGTGGATTCATTGACGCTCACTGACAATCCCACACTTCATGTAAACAGGGGGCAGAGCCGCCAACACAACAACTTTTCAAAGGGCTGCTGACAAGTGTTTACTCACCTCTGAGAAGAGCCATGATCAAACAAACCGGCGCTGCCTCGATCAAACCGATCAAACTTTACCTCTCCGCTTTATTTGTTGTGACACTGCCAAAAGCCAATGGCACACAATGCCGGACACTGCTGCTGCTGCTGCTGCTGCTGCTGCAACCTTTCCCCCAAATAACCAACCCCCCAACTCATTTCACCTCGCCTCTTCTCCCTTTTCCTGTTTACTACTGTTTATGACTCGCTACTGCCCCCTACCGTGACGGAAGGCAGGCGAGGCGGTCAACACATCTTCAGCTTTTTGGATCATTCTAATTCTGGGGTGATGACATCAACTCATCCTTGAGGGCCATTAAGCACCACGTCATCAATGTTGGCCAGTACAATCTTTAAAAATTAAAAATACAAATAAGAAGTTATATTATTGTGAATCAACTTCAACACCAACAGAGACTAAGACTCCTTTAATGTAATAAACACGATTTCTATAAAGCAACACGTAAATATGCACTGATGTTGGACGCTGGTGAAGAAGTGACTTTATTTTGAAAGGACATGATCACAGTTCCCCAGTTTCCCTGCGTTGGAGAGGGAGACACGCCCACAGGTGTTGATAAATAACC
>JAFBJT010009534.1:13802-37691 GCA_016785325.1 Chascanopsetta lugubris | reverse complement strand
TATATATATATATATATATATATAGTCTACAAACGATATTATAAGGGCTTTTTGTTTGATTTCTGGTTTATTGCCCTACTGTCACGTACCTTCTCATATACAAGGCACCAAAACAATCCTAAGAAACCATTGCTAGCTTCTCTGTCGGTGTACGCTTTAATTGCCTTTTTTCCGGTTTGTTTTTTGCATAGCTCCGCCCCCGTACGTTATGACCATGTGGCTTTGTTACTGAATATAATACAAATCATTTGTCTGTTCCCTAAATTACAATATGAAACAATTGCCTCTCTGGATCAAACACACCAACAGCTGTGACCACACTCAGACGTCCAGGTATGAAAATAGGTTGAGTCTAGTATTTATGTTGACATCAACTCGTTGACATTGGAAGGTCAAGCGCTCTGACGCAAACAGTTGACAGTCTCCCTCCTGTGTGTTCGTGGTGTCCTCACCTTTAGCCCACATTGTTGACACAGTCGCACTGAGCCATTCAGATCCACACGTCATCTTTTCGTTGCGCTCCCACTCAAACTCACTGCTTCTCTCTGGATTCGTTCAATTTTTCACAACATCCTTTCTTGAAGAAGACGTGTCCTTCAACAGTTGAACTATAAACAGACCCAGGACAGACAGACAGATCGGGTTGGACCATAACTGCAGAACAGATTCTCTCACTCCTGGAAAAAGTTTGTTGGTTAAGACGTTTGGAATCAATTGTATCCACCAGCAGGGCAGTTCTGGAATATGAATGGAGGTCATGCTGCGTATGAAGCGCATTCTAATCTAAGATGCACCTCTCAACAGAATGGGGTGATGACTGGCGTGTACCCCGGCAGCCCGGCCGGCTTCATGGTGGTGGTTGTGTCCTACATGTCCTACAATCAATACAAACAGCTGGATCCCTCTCTGGGCTTGATTGCCAAGTTGGGCCAACACATCCCCATCAGGTAAGTTCACACACTGACAGGTGTCTTCACACCTTCAGCCACCATGACATTTGAAGGGTCAGGGTTTAAGTTGGTCTTTTTATGACTCTGCTCTGAAAACCCATCTGGGACTGGCCGTTGGTTTATTCTAGAAGAGCTGGACTCTTGTTTAGGTTTAACCAACATCCTTATTTTGAACAGCGGAAGACAGGAAGCCCCTAAACAAATGTAGAGGGGGCATCCAGGTTCTGCTGTGAGGAACTCGGTGATCAGAGTGAGACAGCACTCGTTGTCACGCCCTCCTCCGATGCTGCTGTAGCACATGAATGCAGACGTGCAGCTCTGTGGTATTTAGGAGAAGATGTCGGGGCTTGTCAGCAGCAGTCGTCCAGGTTATAGTTCTTCTGTGGACGGTGGTTTGAGGACGCATGTCTGCGACTGCCTGTGGTTTGGTGCCATGTCACGGACACTGTTCTGGCTGTTGGTTATAGTTTGAGCTGAGTTTCTTCTGAGTTCAGATTTGGATCCGCCTCATCTCAGCCTCACCTCAGCCTCACCTCAGCCTCACCTCAGCCTCACCTCAGCCTCACCTCAGCCTCATCTCAGCCTCATCTCAGCCTCACCTCAGCCTCACCTCAGCCTCACCTACTCATGTTTCTCTTGTCCGTTGTTCCTGTGCATCCAGCTCCCGTCAGTCCAGCTGCTGCGCCGCTCATTAAAATAATGTTTAGGCCCAAGGTGCAATGTTCAAACGTCCTCAAACATAATTATGTACCATGTCAATATTTACCTTTATCTCTGTGAGACAACATGCTGTTTGATAATATTCTTACTTTAACTTGTATTCAGTTGTAGAAACCTGCCAGGTGTTCTGACCCAATATCCCATGATGCACTTGTATGTTAAACTCAGCATGAGATGATTGATTCATTGTGGTTTTGATTAGTCTGAAACTTGACGTTTGTTTTTTTTACTTTTACTTGAAACCTCCGAGCACCATTTGGCACAAATAGCAAATTTATACATGTTTATGTAATTTTCTGCTTATGATCACCGTGTTGGTCAAGGTTTTTGTAAACACACCATTCAAAGGTGGGACTTAGTGTATGTGCAACATACAATATGATGCAAATGACCCCAAAGCTTCATTTATTAGACCAACCACCAACACTTACACGTCCAAACAGCGGCCAACAAATGTCCTGTACAGAGCAAATGTTCAGAAAATACTGGAAGAAAAAAAAGTCACCACCTTGTAACGGGAGGAGACAGGACCCAAGAGCAGCAGGACCCCCGACAGAAGCAGGAGTACGTTCGAGGGTCTTAACACAAACAGTAAGGAGCAGACAGACTTCATCTCACATTCAGAACCAGGCGTCGGCTTTCCGGGCAGGAGACAAAGGCAGGTCAGAAGCAGGCGGACGAGGTAGAGACCACTGACAGGAAAGAACAGGACATTAGGACCTGGGGGAGTGAGCGGCAGACTGGGGCTTAAATATGGGCGTGGCTGAAGAGGTGAGTGAGAGCAGCTGTGGGGAGTGAGTGTGAGGGGGAGAGAGAGAACTCACCTCTCTCTTCTTCTGGCTCATTAAGTTTAAATGAGAGCGATGACTTTTGTAATTATGTAATTATGCAAATGATGAGCTCGCTCACCGTCTTTGTGTCCATCTGCGTCCACAGCCGGTACATGTCCACCGACAGCCAGAAGGTGGTTGGAGGGGTCTTGGTGGGCACTGGCTTGTGGGTCACCATCATCATGATCATGAGGAACGTCCTGAAGAGCCTGCTGTCGTGGCACGGCTGGATGCACGCCCGCCACGGCTCCGTGTCCTGGCCCACCCGTCTGTGGATGGTGAGCCGGTCAATCTCCCCGTCAGGCTTTGAAATAATGTGGAAATAATGGAGTTGGAGGGTCTGACTCCCCTCAGCCTGAAGCCAGGCCGTTCATGCTGGAGGGGCTTCGTGGAGATGGTTGAAATGTAGCTTTGCTGAAGTCTCCAATCATGTTCTGATGTTTAATGAACTTCAGCCTCTGTTTTATATTTATGAAGCTTTGGCTTAATGTTAACATTAATTTGATACGTCACCGTGCTTAAAATGATGTTGTTCTGATAGCGTGTTATTTCTACGTTTATTCTGTTTGGCTGCTTCCTCAATAACACTTACAGAGAAGTCAAGGTCATTTCACTGATTGTCACTCAGATTCCCATGAAATTGAAATGTAAGTCGTTTTATTCTTGCAATTCTTCCAAAAGTGTGAAATGTTTTTGAATGTTCAGACTTGCATTGATTCAGTCCTGCGCATTTTGATGACATGTTTATTGAATTGTACGTGTGATTGTATTTGTATTGTGTTTCTGGTTATAGATCTTTGAACACCTCCTTTATGCTGTGAAGTTTACCACTCTGCTGTAAATGCTGCTTCGGCTCTGTTTATTTACCCAGTGGTTTTATATGTGGACTTTGCTCTTCAAGTGAAACACAGTCTTCACCCCCTTCGTCCTCTGTCGCCTCTGTTTCATCTCCTTCATCTTTTCTTGTCGGCAGATATTAGTGCGCGTGTTCTCTGGAAGAAAGCCAATGCTCTATAGTTTCCAAAACTCGCTGCCACGACTACCCCTCCCCTCCGTCAAGGACACCTGCACGAGGGTAATTTCCACTTCTGTCATTTCCTGTTTGCTCACATACTTTAACGTATGAACGACTGAGACAACGATCCACTCACTGTTTTAAAAATGTTGCTTCAAGGCTTATCTCTGTCATGCGGCACACCCAGCAGCTTTGTGTGATCAGTACGTTCTTTAAAGGTGCAGTGTGCAAGATTTCAGTCATCTTTGTCTGGACAAAACAATTCTATAGAGACATTTCTGACGATCTACAATCGCCCCATTGTATGACTTGCTTTTTACACACCAGCCCTGTAATGTGTATTTACACCGGTGTGTTCGTAGTACTTGGAATCAGTGCGTCCGCTGATGGACGATGAGCAGTTTGAACGGATGAGCGGCCTGACGAAGGACTTCGAGAGGAACCTGGGACCCCGGCTGCAGTGGTACCTCAAACTCAAGTCATGGTGGGCTTCCAACTATGTGAGTCAAAAGACTTTGAATCCCCCCTCTCCCCCTTTCTCTCCCTCTCTCCCGTCTCTGCTCTTTTGTGACAGTTTTGGACACGACTCGGGGCCGTGACCCCAGACACTGACTCTCTTTCCTCTCTGGAACTCAGGTCAGTGACTGGTGGGAAGAGTATATTTACCTCCGAGGTCGTGGGCCCATCATGGTCAACAGCAACTACTATGCCATGGTAAGATGAGTCTTTGGATGATGTTCCGTGTCGAAGTTTCGCCCAGGTTTGCTGTTTCTCTGGTGACATCAGAGTAAATGTTTACATTCTTTCAAAATGTCAAAGGGACGTTTCTCCTTTTTAATGATTAACTGCAGAACCTTGGTGAAGTGTAGAAACACCAGCATTAAAAGTGGTTTAAAAGCACGTGAAGACTTGGACAAGCTGCAAGAATAATTCCTTTTAGAACAAAACTGTTTGGTCTGGATGAAGAGATTAATTTAATGACCTCATTACACCATTCTCAGGGGGCTGATTGCGCTTTAATAATATTTGATTTGCTCTATTGAGAAAGCACCGCTGATGTAGCAAAGAATTGCACACTGTATTCTCGCATGATTAATATGTTGTTTTGCATTTTCTAGTCGATTAAAGGGTTTGGCTCACGCACCTGGAGTCATAGCAAACAATCAGCTGTCAAAAGAGCTGGACCTGTATTGTGGTATCAGTGGAACAACAGGCTGAATGACGTGCGCATGAATACATGACGTGTGTATGTATGTTTATTTATATATATACGATATATTAGTTTAAAAAAACCAGAAGGGTAAGGCTGTTATATAGTTTATATTTACAATCGTTGGTAATAATTATTCATAATTCAGGGCTCCTCCCAGAAATGTGTGCTACAAAGGCAAAGTGTTGACGTGGCTCCGCTGTGTAACACTCTCTGTAAATTGGTTCTGAAATATTTGTTTCCATCTCTTTGCCAAATTTCAGTATAATCCGAACTTTTTTTGCAGCTCATGTTTGTCACAGCTCTTTTCCGTCACATTTTGTTTGATTGGATTGATTGAATATCGTACTATTCCCTTCCTCCAGGACTTCCTGTACGTGTTCCCCACCTCCATCCAGGCTGCCCGAGCAGGCAACGCCATCCATGCCATCATGCTCTACAGGAGGAACCTGGACAGAGCGCAGATCAAACCTGTGAGTCCAGAGCTGTTTGATCTCTGGTTCATCTGTACACACTGTAAAACAATAGTGCATGTTTGACCATGGTAAATCCTGTGTAAATATTGAACATATTTATATTTGATTGGATTGATCGTTGTGGTGGGTGTGTTTGTTTCCCAGTTGACAGTAATAGCTGCTTATCTGTCTTTAACTCCTTCTCGTGCACTGGACGTAATAACATCCACACTGTCGACTGCTGATGTTGTCCCCAGCTTCAGCTCCAGCAGAGACCACCAGCTCATAAGTGTTTTCTAAATGTGAAGCTCGGTGAATGATGAGCGCTGGTGATCCTCACCGACCCCCAGTGGCATCATCTTTATGCTCCTGTGTCTCTGCGAGCCCCCCCCCCCTCGATCAGTCTGCATGATGCTTCTGTGCAACTTCTTCTTTTATTTACCGTCACACATACTGCACAAGCAACCAAACGCCCAGCCTTTGATTGTTCACATGCGCACACCGTTGCATGAGCTTGATCTGTTGCACTCACATGTAGTTGTCTCTGTTACTGTTTTGTCCCTTCCGCTGTCGGACACTGCGTTAGATTTACTTGCTGGCGAACAAGGTTCCTCTGTGTTCGGCTCAGTGGGAGCGGATGTTTAACACCACCCGCATCCCTGGTCTGGAGACAGGTAAGAGGAGGGCACATCTCCGCCGTGCCCTCTGACCCCATCACCCCCGCCCCCCCCCCCCCCCCCCCCCCCACCCTGTGATCCTAGACACTGTCATGGCAACACCCATTGAAAACCCAGACTTCTGGACTCATCAACAGCACAGCCCTGAAACGCATTGATTGGCTCTGTTTACTTTAGGACTGTGGATTAGTATGTGATGCAGTTCAATTGGTTCTGGCGCCAACCGACATTCAATTCCTTTGAAAAGCACAAAGTATGTGGTGGATGATTTCAGTGACTTTGTTCATTTCTATTTAGAATGAACAAATACTTGATTCAGATACTGACTTTGACATCAGGGTTTTGCTGTTGGCTTTGATCTGGCAAATGACTGGTTTCTGGATCCAGCTGATTTCCCCGTGTCCTCAGCTCCTTTAGACTCGCTGCTCAGCGCCTCCCCATCGCCTCCTCTCCACTCACCATCCTGCCCTCTCTGAACATTCGTCTGTCTCCTGCTGTTCTCTGGGGTTTTTTATTTTTTTGTGAATTTAGTTTGTCATCTTTTGTGTTTGACTCTCCCCTTTTGCTTTTCAGCTCATGCTCCTACACACTATTCCCATGTGCTCAGCCCAATACGAGCGTATGTTCAACACCTCTCGTGTGCCAGGTGTAGACACAGGTAGAGTCTTTAGCCAAAGCTCCCGCCTCCTCACTTATTCCTCCTGTACTTCTCCTTGGAACATATTGTCCGTCTGTTTGATAACTGGAACATGCTGTGGACTCAGTGAACTAATGATGCGTTTGTGCTCGTCTATGCGCATGTTAGGGACTCATTTGCATGTCAGTGCGATCAACGGCAAAGGCGAGACATTTCTAGTGTCGAGGTTCAATGAGGGAAGTACGAAAGTAGTGAGTTGCACATTGAAATGTTGTTATGAGAGTGTTCAATGTTAAATAGTGAAAATGAGAGTCTGACGATAATGACAGCGGTTTTCGTTCCCAGCCTGAGCCACTGATTGGCCAGTAGACACGGCCAATGAAACATTAGACAGCCTTCAGTTCATTAAAGGCTAAATCTCGTCTTCTCTGGGAAGACGTTCGCCGGCTTTGTACAATGTAAAACTCTGGGCACCAACGAGCTCCGTCACCTGAGTGGCTCTGGGGAACAGAAGCAAAGTATTAGAGGACGTCAATGTTGTAAATAACACGTTGTGCTCCTTGTGTTTATGATGCAGAATGTCATGTCCTGATGTGACTTTGAAGAAACTCTTCCAGTTTGCTCTTGCAGGTTTTGAAAGATGGAGATTGCTTTAACGTATGTGGAGCACCAGTGACACAGTCTGACAGTTTGATTGATCTTTCCCACGTCGTCAGGAGGTGCACTGGAAGCACAGTGGGGTTAAGCATGACCTGAATATGAGGTTGTGGTTCTGGGGCTTTGGTTCCTATAGTGCGAGTATCCCTCCCTTTGTCTTGCCTGTAACTGGGTAACAGTTGTTTGAACATTATGAGCAACAAAACAAAGGCCAGACACCAGATGGAATATGTTTGAATTGGTTTTGCTCAGTTGTGTCGACTGTTCAAACAAACTTTGCCTGAGTTCACTTTGTTACAAACCACCGCTTTTCTCCCAAATGACCTTTTCCTTTTCATTTCACCTCGTGCCCCTCCCATTTCAAACTGCCTTAGTTGTTGCACCAATAGTCCCCCACATCATGTAGTTAAGCTTGTGACTCATGTGAAGATACTCTCTCCTAAAGATGACTTTATGACTGATGTGTTCACTTAAAGGAAATGGAACCAGCCAGAAAATTGATATTTTGCTCACAACACAAATGTAGCTTGTTTTTGATTAATCATTGGATTTGATCAGTATGATCAAGAAATGATCACAAGTAATTCTGTGACACCCATGTGATTTCTCACCATCTGTCTAAGATCTTGAGAGCCATAGATTTTTAATCGCATACAATATTTAATTGCAAGCTACACCAACATCAAGGGATTAAACACAAATCCAATCAAGTTACCACCTTTGAGATTTCTTTTTTATATCCCCTTCTTCATTGGTCCATCTCTGCTAGACGTTCTCCAGCATATGAATGAGACCAAACACATAGCTGTGTACCACAAGGGCCGCTTCTACAAAGTGTGGATGTTTTACGACGGCCGGTTGCTGTTGCCACGGGAGATCGAGCAGCAGATGGAAAGGATTTTGGCCGACGCCTCCGAGCCTCAGCCCGGAGAGGAGACACTAGCTGCCATTACTGCAGGGGACAGGTGAGTTGTGGTGCCAGGAGGGGAGATGACCACACCCCTCCGTCATGTGTCGTGAGATGGCAGAAAGTGCCATTTTAGCGCAGACGTAGGCGCGTTTACAGTGAACGTCTTTAATACCAGGCGATGGCGAGGAGCAGGCAAAACGCGCAATCTGTGACGAGCAGAGTTCAATAACAGGCGATGATAGAGAGCAGGCAACGTCGATATCCAAGTTCAGGCAAAGTTCGGCAACGAGAAATCAAAAATAGCATTCAAGGTAAGACGAGGAATATCAGAGACTCGGACTTGGTACGGAGGGGAGTGACAGACGGGGGGCTTTAGATACACGGGACAATCAAGGGGAACAGGGATCAGCTGAGACGTAGACCACAGCTGACACAAGTTGGGATGATGGAGAGGACGAGAGGAAGTAGACAGCACAGACCGGGATGTGGGCTTCACAATAAAACAGGAAGTGATGCACAAGGGCATGGAAATGAGGAGACATTACAGCGCATGAATAGATGACAGACTGGTGTTAATGTCCGACATGCTTCTTCCTCAGGACCCCGTGGGCCAAGGCCCGTGAAGCCTTCTTCAGCCGGGGGAAGAACAAACAGTCTCTGGACGCCATCGAAAAGGCGGCCTTCTTCGTGACCCTCGACGACAGCGAGCAGCGATTCGAACCCGACAATCCCATCAAGTCTCTGGACAGTTACGCCAAATCCCTGCTGCACGGAAAGTGCTACGACAGGTGGGATCCGGAGGAGTTTGGTTTTTCATTTGCAAGAAAGACCGTGAACGTAAACTAAAGGTTTCAGCGCTTTCGTTTTCATTCAGGTGGTTTGACAAATCCTTCAACCTGATTGTTTTCAAAAATGGAACCATGGGGCTGAACGCAGAACACTCCTGGGCTGATGCTCCAATCATCGGCCATCTTTGGGAGGTAGGTCCGTTTGGTTTCAACCGGCATCACCTCGTTTATTTCTGAGTGAAGTGCAACATGATATCAGCAGGATGCAGTCGGGACTTCAGAGCTCGTTTTGAATCCTTCCATCAAAACAAACCAATAATTATGTGTTCGACTTGCTTGTTTCATATTGTTTTATGGATCGATGAATCACACTTATGTTTGCAGCACGTTCTCTCCATGGATCCTTTGAAGCTGGGCTACACCGACTCTGGGCACTGCTGTGGGGACCCCCACCCCAACCTGCCAGGCCCACAGAGGCTGCAGTGGGACATCCCCTCTGAAGTAAGAGCGTCAGGCCGACGTGTGCAGACACACAGGCCTTTACTCCCCTCTGCTGGCAGTATGAATTGCATGCAGCAGTATGAGTATTGTAAAAACCTCCTATAGTTTGCATGATGGTTAGAGTATGACCAACTTTAAAAAGCTGAGTTGAAACATGTGATGTCACATGTAAAGGTTATTCTGTACAGGTGTTGGTGTCAGCAGGTGATTGACTGTTCTTCCTCCTCCAGTGCCAGGAAACCATCCTCAGCTCCCTGACACGAGCCAAGACTCTGGCAGACGACGTCGACTGTCACATTTTTCCCTTCGCCGACTTTGGGAAGGGTCTGATCAAGAAGTGCCGCACCAGCCCTGATGCCTTCATCCAGATCGCCCTGCAGCTGGCCCACTACAGGGTGAGAGCATTAGTGCTGTGATGTCCAGTACTTTCATTTGAGCTGTATAAATATCACTGGCAATTTGAACATTGTACCTTTTTCTGAGTCGCTGTTGTTTGTGTTGTAAACATAACCTGGTTCTTATATTGTCCCAAATAAGCTCGTTTTTAATTTACAAATGTAAGCGTGTCACCTTTTGCGAAATTGCACTTTTAAGGATGTGATATTGTATCATTTCTACGGTGGCTGAGAAGCGTAAATCACAGCGACATTAACTTCTACCGGAAAAGACGGGACGAACGAGCTGGTAGCTCTCATTGTGGCAAGAAGGTCCAATCAGCGGCGAGTTTGTCATCGTCAAAGCGTCCAATCAGTGACGGCCTCTGCTAAGGAGGCGGGAAGTAGCGGCTCGTTCGTCCCGTCTCTTCCGCGAGAAGTTAATGTCGTTGTGATTCGTCTTAATGTCGTTGTGAGTTGCGTTTTCCGGTGATTTGCACTTTCACCACATCACCTTTAACAGAAACTCTACTCTGAAGTACCAACAGGGGGCAGTAACACACTAACTGAGCTGTGTGGCTCTGAGGACGTTGGAAAACTGACAGTGAATGATTCAGTCGAAACATTGCTCAGATGGAACAGAAAGAGTTTGTGTTAGTTCTTTTGTTTATTTCAAGAAAACAAAAGACAGGTCACTGGAAACCTCCTCTGCCACGATGACGGCTGTGAAACCACGGAGCAGGAGGACGGTTCCACTGTTTGACTGCGCCTCACTTTATCAGAGTCTTTTTAAAAGAAGTCATTGAAGTCGATACAGTTTGTAAGAAAAGCGCCAGTTGTATCTTTGCTCTCTGGTCTCTCTGCACAGGACAAAGGGAAGTTCTGCCTGACGTACGAAGCCTCCATGACTCGTCTGTTCCGTGAGGGCCGGACAGAAACCGTGCGCTCCTGCACCAGTGAAACCTGCGCCTTCGTTCGCGCCATGATCCGAGACGAGACGGTGGGTGAACGGGCCTCGATTACATCGCTGCCTTTAGATCAGGGACCCCCGACATCTTCACACGGCCACCGCCAGGCTACTGACTCATACCAAGGCCCACTCATTGGGTTCAGCATAAAGCTGCTTGAAATAATAAATATTTGTTCATAAGTGGAGAGACTCTGTCCTAGATGACTGTATATGATTCCTCACATTTCACAAAGATTTTCCTTTATGAACTGTAACCCAGGATTGGGCAGAAATGTAGTGAAGGTGTCGCTGCATGTGTCGGTGTGTTCATGTGTTCATCTCCTTCCTGTAGAGAGAGGAGCGCCTTCACCTGCTGAAAACAGCAGCAGAGAAGCACCAAAACATGTACCGCCTGGCCATGACGGGACAAGGCATCGACCGCCATCTTTTCTGTCTCTACGTGGTTTCGAAATACTTGGGAGAGGACTCACCTTTCCTCAAAGAGGTACGAACTGTGGCAGCCGTCTCAGATCTCTGCCTTTTTGTCTGTTTGTTCAAATATACATTCTCAGCTCTTTACACGACAGGAGTTTTAATATTCAACCCGAGTCAAGTCATGGTTAAAGGGCCCTTTAAGAAAACAAAAAAAAGGTACAATCCTCAGATTTTGCTTGCAAATTAAAATTAACCTTAAATATAATAAAGCCAAATCAAATCAAAGTTTATTTATATAGCCGGCGTTTGTCTGACAGGGCTTCACAGGGGGAACATCCTCTGTCCTGAGACCCTCAACAAGAGTCAGGAAAAACCACTGGAAAAAACCTTTTAACAGGGAAACAAAAGAAAAGGTAGAAACCTGAGGGAGAGTCACAGGTGAGGGATCCACTCCAGGACGATCGATGATATGTCGAGTGTTCAATAACAATACACACATTTTAAAGATGTGAATCATTAAATGTTATATTCATCAGGATTATAAAAATCCTTCCCGGAGAAATTCTAGGTGGTGAAAAGAAAGACTCTTCAAAGACTCGTGTCAAATTTGAGTGAAATTGTGAACATTTCTGTTGACGAACTCCCGTCTGCTGCTGAGGACGTTAAACTCCGTGTTGATCCTCGACTGCGTCGTGCGCAGCCGGCCTCGCTCCGGAGCGCGCACACCTTTAGCGCCTCTGCGCCTGCACATGGACCCACCACACATTTGATACGAAATCATCACATCGATGTTTTCACGTTTGTATCACTTGGACTGAAGGTCGGTTGAGTTAGATGAGAGGATTCCCGACAGTGAGAACCTGCTCCTTGCGAACTCTGGTCTCAGGCTCAGCTCTGAGAGATGGAGGCCGCTTCATGTGCGTCGCGCCCGTGGAACAGTGCTGTGGTGCAGACGGAGCAGGGCTGGTGGTGAAGCTCTCTTGTTTTTCAAGGTGCAGTTTGTACAATTTGGTTACAACTTCGATCAATCACGCCCCCCTTCCCATTGGAGCGCGGAGGACAACCTATCGTAGCCCTCGGTTGTTATTTATTTATTAATCGAGGGTTATGTAAAAAAAACAAGTCATACATTTGTCAAAACGTCTATGAACAATTGTTTTTTAATTCTCTTTCTATAGACAGAAGTGACCAAAACGGACTGAGAGCTCTGCTCTGTCCCGCGCCGGCCGGCTCCCACCTCCAACCAAACCTTCAAATAGACCAGATAAACGTAAAGGTTTTGATCTCTGAGAACTAGAGGCCAGTACGTGAAGGGGGGGCGGGGGGGGAGGGGGGGGGGGGGGGGGGGGAGGACGAGGTGACGGGCATTGGTCTCCCAACATTAATCTTCAGCGCCTGATGTCTCGGACTCTCAGACATGTTCTGTCCCGAGATATGTTTTTGAAAGCCACCTTTCAAAAACCATGATAGGTTTTTCATCATGAAGCTTTGTGTCAGTGGCTGTTCCAGCTTTTACAGAGACGGACTCGTAAAGATTATTGGTGCCTGCCTTCAACTTTCAACCAGTAGTGGTCCAGCTCATCACTGTCATTTCAAACTTGAGTTTCAACAAACTCCCAATAACCTGCCACCAGAGTCGAATGAAAGGAAAGCTTGGTGTTGGACATGATGTCTCCTCAGGTGCTGTCGGAGCCGTGGAGACTGTCCACCAGTCAGACTCCTCTGCAGCAGGTCGACCTCTTTGACCTGGTCCAACATCCAGAGTACGTGTCGTCTGGAGGGGGCTTCGGTCCGGTCAGTTCCCACCTCTCACTTTAGACTCCTGCAGCTCTGCGCTGTTTTACAAGGAATTTCATTTCCAGATTGTTTCCACCTGTTTTTCTGTGCATATTAAATGAGTGGTTCCCTTCTCTAAAGCAGGCGTTGACATAGTGTCATGAATTGAGAGAAAATAGAGATTTTATGTTGTTTGTTTTATTTGATCCATTTGGTTCATTCTTTAATCTAATCAAATATGTCTCTACTCTAAGTTAAAAGTTATAAAGTTAGTCTTTGATTTTTTCTTTACTCTCAGGTCAAGACTTTTTCTGAGGAACGTCCTGAATGTTTGTACTTTACTTCCATGTCCGTCAGGTGGCTGATGATGGTTACGGTGTCTCATACATCATTGTTGGTGAGCATCTCATCAACTTCCACATCTCCAGCAAACACTCCAGCCCAGAAACGGTACCTTTACCAAGTTTCATTCATTCATTCCACGCTCGTCTTCTGCGGTTGAGATCTTTGTCAAACCTCTTTCCTCTTGATTTTTAGGACTCGCACCGTTTTGGTGCCAACATCAAACGCGCCATGTTGGAAATCCTGGATCTTTTCCAGCTGGACAAGAAAACCAAGTGAAACTCATAAAACCTTTTTATTTTATTTAGCAGAACAGTTTCTTCCTCAAACATGTACAGAATCAGTTGTTGGATTTGGGCTAATTTTTCAGCTATATGTGATGTTACTCATTTAAGGATGATTGAGTTGTATAATATTTGGGATGCTCATATGGGGAACGTTTGTAAAGACGGGCTTGTAGTGATAGTTGGTGCACAGATCAGAGTTTTAATCTTTAAGCATTTGTATGATTCCAGTTGAAAAGGCAGAAAGGGAGGAGAAGATTGTGTGATGTTTGTATTTAAAGGATAATTCCATAGCAGCACTCCATATTTGACATTTGAGAGACAGTGCAATATTTTCTAGTTCTTGTCTCCATTGAGTGATCTCATCATATCTCAACTTTGAGTTTTCAAGTTTCCTCTCGTCTCCTCAACCAAAACTCCCACGTCGTACGAAAGTGGTGATTTTCGTCTCAGTTTCTTCACTTGTAGCCTCGCGCATTTTCAACAACGCGCAGTCAGGCGTCGGGCGTCGGGCGTCGGGCGTCAGGCGTCGGGCGTCGGGCGTCAGGCGTCGGGCGTCGGGCTACAGTGACGATCGTAATCATCAGCAGCAGTTTGCGTGACAGTCTGATGCTGGTTCAGTCTTCACTGCTCATGTCTCCGACGGTTCAGTCTTCACTGCTCATGTCTCCGACGGTTCAGTCTTTACTGTTCATGTCTCCGACGGTTCAGTCTTCACTGCTCATGTCTCCGACGGTTCAGTCTTCACTGCTCATGTCTCCGACGGTTCAGTCTTCACTGCTCATGTCTCCGACGGTTCAGTCTTCACTGCTCTGTGATGCACAGCTTGTGCATCTGTTCCCCTCAGCTGCTGTGGTTTTATATAATGTTGAGGCAAAGTTTGATCATTTTTATGTTTTGTGTTGATGTGTTTGTCGGTTTCCAGACTCAGGTTTGACTAAATTCGCCTAGTATTGTGCCGTGCTCGCTACAGCATCAGACCTTTGGTGGTGAGGAGAAGCTGAGATGCGGTGCACTGCCCTCTGACCTTGACTAAAGGCAGAGTAACAAGGTCAAAGTGATCAGTGCTGTGTGTGTGTGAGTCAGAGGAGGGAGGGTGAATATCACTGTAATCGCCGCTGACCTTTTCTCAATTTCTCTCCGTTTTAAGTCGAAGGTGTCGTGAGTATAATTTAGAAGACGTTTGTTGCTGAAGAGAAATCTCAAAGAACTTATTTGTGTGTATTCACTTTAATGCACATTTCCCCCTTGGGCCCCCCCACGTCAGGCTGGACTCCCCCCACTGAAGAGACACGTGGCACCACCATATTTTTAGTCGCCTCGGAAGGACAAACACCTTTCGAGTTCTTTGGGAACTGAAAGCGACTTTATGCCGCACACACTCGGACCATGGGGTTATTCAGCTGCAATACATTATTTCACCATAGCATGTCACTACATGCTATACACTGTAGTTTTATAAAGTTGAGTAACTGTACTTAAGTCACTGTCATGTGCTCACAGGCATCTTCTTTAAACAAACATTATTTCCCTCGGAGGCCTTTTGTCCAATCAGTTTAACGTTATTAACGTTTCTCTGCAGACTTTTCGAGCTCTCACTTGCAGTGCTGTGTTTCCCTATAGGTTTACAGCGCGCGTGTGTGTGTGTGTGTGTGTGTGTGTGTGCGTGTGTGTGTGTAGGGTGGGGGCGGAGACAGACACCGAAACAAACACTGAAAGGAATCATGATGTTCATGTGTTTCCTTTAACGACAGCACTCGGCTGAGTCCCGCGTTGGGAGAGAAACGAAGTGTAAATACAGTCAAACAACAGAAGGTGAGGTGGTGACAGGGTGAGTTCTGACTCGGCCCAGATGAAGGTGCTGAGTGGCTCCATGTGTCTCCAGAGGAAATCACTGTCACCTCTGCCCCGTGCGTGAAGAGCAGAGGGGTTTTCATAAGAAAGCATCTTACTATTTGAATTCAGCTCATCACATTATTTATTTGTTTCCACGTTTTCACTTGTTTATTTACAAGTCAAACGTATCTGGTGAGATGTTAAGCAGCTGAATGTGGAGCATGTTCGCACTAAGATGAAGCTTTGCAGATCTAAGTAAAACAGACAAAATTCATCTGTTATATTTCTTTGTTTTTATTTGACGTGACACCATTATAACTGACTTGTTGGACTTGTATGACTTGATGAACATCATGTCGGAAGCTGCGTGTGTTTTTTTCTTTTTTTCTGTTTTTAGATTAATATGTTTTACCTTTCATTTCAGAGATGTTTTCGAGATTTGCAGCTGGTACACCAAAACAAGTTTTAAGAATAAAGTGAATGTCAGACGCCATTTCTCGCTGTCTTTTAAAAAAGCTGTTTCTGATGACTTTTAATTTAAAGGTGCAGTGAGTAGGATTTGGTGACATCTAGAGGTGGAGTTGCATGTTGTATTCATGAGCAGGCAGGAGAACCACCTACATGGGTTCAGGGTATTAGACTTATATGAGAAGTTTCATTTCATTAACTTTAGAATTTATTTCATTATCTTCATAGTTATGGAATGAGATGACTCTCAAAGTGACTTCAGCATGAGGAAGAATCATAATGATCATCACAAGTCTTATAATAATAATAACAATAGCAATAGTAATAATAATAATGCCATCATTATAGTTATTATTATTGTTATAGTTATTATTATTACTACTACTACTAATAAAATAAATAATAATACTATATAATTGTTATTTGCTCGCGTCCATATTTTAGAGAAACAAACCGTAATGTTTGTTTGTAGTTGTAGAATGGGATGTCATGTGATCCCCCCTAACCTGAGTAACAGGGCCCACCCAGTGTTGTACTGTGAGCTTTTCTTAGCTCTGACAACATGTAACGCTCCTGAAACAGGTTCAGTGTGAGAATGAGATATTTCCTGACTTGGCTCAGTGATCAGTAACCATCTTGCCAGGTGTTTGAGCTCGAGTGGATGCCACCGAGGGTCCGTGTCCATACCTCCGAGGGTATTATGCCCCTCCCCTGGGGCAGCTCGCTGTGTATTCAGCTATTAAGTTAAATTAAAGTCAGCGCGAGGTGACAGATTTCCAAGGAAGCCATGGGCAGGAAGTGATTACATGTGACAGTTTGCCTCTTGCCCATATACTCTCTCTCTCTTTCACACACACACACACACACACACACCTCCACAGAGCAGTACACCCACCCCGATGTCACCCTGCCTCGGGCTTCCGATAGCAGGCTAACATTTCCAGACTGCATTCCTGAGGTCTGCCTGCTCTTCTTGAGCTCTGGGAACCTGCAGTTTGTGCTGCACCAGAAAACCGATCGTGCATTTTCAGTTTCAGCTCTTTGTCTCGATCACATTTCAATGACAAAATCAAAGCCACTGAAGTATTATCCTCCTTTGACCCAGAAGAAAAGCTCACTATATGTGAAGCCCAAAGCCTCAACACAGGAGGGGCATTGCAGGACAAATCCATACCGCATAATCAATGGGCCTCTACTGACGTGGACAAGTCTTTAAATTGCACATCTAATTGGGAAGCTGGAAAATCCATTCACACGGGGGCAGACGCTGAAACCTTAAACTTTGACGTGCACTTTCTAAAAGTAGACTTTGGTGCAGATCTGAAGCCGGAGCTCGTTTCTTCACGGTGCCGCTCGCTCCCAAAAACAAAGGAATAGGTGGAAGCCTCTCCCGTCTGTTTTTCCTCACTCGTTCACAAAGCGCACTGTGGATGAGTGGAGCTGACTGTGATCTACCAACAGTGGGAGATAATGCTGCTCTCACTGCCGCTGTATGGAGATAGTTTGTCGTTGTTGATTTGGATCTTGGCAGGACAATTTGTTTTCTCTATTCCACTTGACAACTTGCGTAATTAGGCCCAGTTCTGCCGCGGAGCGATGGGGTTGAATGCTATATTTTTGTCTGCGAAGTTTTGAGTTGAAGCGTCAGTCTCGGAAAGGAAAAGCTATTTTTGTGAGCATGTGGCAAAGTGCATTAACCTCATGATTAAATCTTCCACGTATCTGTATTTGAGTCCTCACTCGCCTTCATCACTTCATCAACAAATATCTTTATTTCAACAACATGTTTAAGAGAATTCATTTATTCTTTTTACATGAGCACATGTAGGAGGAAAAGCAAAAGGTCAAGCTTTGTTGGTTGTTCTTTTATCACTCATTTGAGCTATAGTTAAAATGTTTGTTGGCTTCCTCCATTAAGTATACGACATATGGCATATGGTTTGTATCGATGGGGAATTTTGTGATCCAAATAACTGCGAACTCTTTGAAACATACGATGCTCTGAGGGTCAGCTGAGGTGCTGTCTGTCCTCTGCTCTCCTGAGGAGAAGACTCATCTCCAACAGTGTGACTTCATCAACTCACAAACCCAGAGACACACACTTTTTTTCCTGATGCACAACAAAACGTTTTTGAAAAAGTACCGTAGGAATCTGAGCAATTCAATCAAGCGTGTAGAGGGAGAGTGTGATCTTGGCCTGGAGGCCGGAGCCTGTCTCCAGCCAGCTGCACCTGTCTCACTGCACTCAGGGAGCAGGGCCTTCCGTGGCCCCCAGGTGGCGCTCAGCCAAGGGGCAACACGAGAGGAAGGTACGGAGAAGAAGCTCTGCGGAGCTCGGCTCGAATGCGATGCCCCTGAGAATCTCTTGCAGCGCATGCTCACTCGGGTTATAAATAACTTTTATTAGGTTTAAGTGGAATTAGTGATGTTAGTCGCCAGCATGCGCAGATATATAGACTGAGTGGGAAGAGTGGGACGTGAAATTCATGAAAAATATCAAAAACGGATGGAATTGTCTTTATTTGAAGGATCTCGGAAAAGAAAAAAGTTTTCAAAAGCAACTAGACTTAATCGAATCGGCACTTTCTACTGAAAACCTTCAGGCGCATCGTGACTAGAAGAATAATCTGCACAACAGGTCTTCAACACTTTAATCATCCAACTCTTTCGCTCACACATCAAACACGGCTCACGAAGGGAGGTAAGAAAATGTAAACTTTATTGCAACATCTTCATTCTAAGTTCTCTGATTTACAGAAGAGAAAAAACACTTGTAATGGCACAGTCATTGTAATATGTACATCGCTGATTCTGCAATAATCCAGACACTTGCATTATCCAGATTCAACAGTGGCATATTAAAGCACACGTTCTCTCAGTCTGCGGAGGGAAGGAATTAAAACACATCAAAGCATGTCCTGCACTGCATTCTGCAGCCACTAGAGCTCCACACACGGTGGAGGGGGAAATCACAGTTTGTCCGTTGTACATTAAACTCAAGGACACATTAAGACGTTGTGGTGAATACAACATTCTCTGGACTAAGACATTAGTGATCTCATAAGCTGAGTGTTAGAGTCTATACAGTACACTAGATCAAAGTGGCGCAGTGAGTTTGGAGGTAAAGAATTCACCAAATCATACGTTTGGATTCTCACCGGCAGCCATGAGATTCATGTCGTCATGTTGAATATATAAGTAAAAGGCAGCGCTTGGTACGAATCAGCGTTTATCCTGTTGATATATCTGATCACAGATCCAGATCAGGAGGCAAATCTAAGTGGTTATATTCTCACATTTAGTATTGTTGGATTTGTCAACATTAAAGGTACAGTGGCAGATTTCAGTCATTTTTGTCTCCCCTAAAAAT
Organism: Chascanopsetta lugubris; assembly: GCA_016785325.1. NCBI lineage: Eukaryota > Metazoa > Chordata > Actinopteri > Pleuronectiformes > Bothidae > Chascanopsetta > Chascanopsetta lugubris. The sequence continues at coordinate 18,507 of JAFBJT010009534.1, read as the reverse complement.
ATTACAAAACAATTACACACTGACACTTCCCTGAATCTATAATCACCTAATTGTTTTTTTCCCCCATTACCCTGAAATGAGCCCATTAATGTATGTTTACATGAAGAGTAGGTCCTCTCTCCAGGGCCGCCATGTTTTTACAGTAGCCCAGAGTGGACACACTGCACATCTTTTGAGTTTTAACGACAGCTGAAGTCGACCACAGGTTCTCCTGTCTGCTGAGGGCTGAGGGTGAGGTGGTGGTTACAACAGGCTGCTTCTCCTCTGTCACCAAATCTTACAGACTGCACCTTTAATGTGCAGATCTAAATTCGATGCGGCTCGATCGTCTCGTCTAACCATCAGCATGAAAGCAAATCAATCTATCAAATGTCACCACTCTTTATCTTACATATCCTTTCCACAGCAGTGGTGTTGTCAACACGGTTTCTTTAGCACGTCCACCAATGACAGAGCACATCACCACAGCATCAGAAATGGTAAAAGCCCTTCCTACAGTAGGTGAGTGAGATGTGTCAGTCTGGTTCAAACTAAAATCTGTTCAGAGCTGGACTGACAGTCGTTGGCCTTCGTCTTCACGGGGCCGACAGGACTGAAGGACCTGTCCGGCGGAGCGCTTGGTTTGGGGGTTAACCGTGATGTGCTAAAGTGATCATAAGGTTTGCTGTATCTGATGACTCTGCAAAGCAGTGAAGATCCGTGAGTTGAGGTACATTCATATTACATCAGCCTGTTAAGTTCAAGTAAAGGCTTTTCCAAAGAGAGCAAACTGACAGACTGTCCCACGAGCGTCGGCCTTCGTGAGCTCCTTTAATCCCAGGGGGCATTTCCCCTCAGTCTGTTCAGACCTTTCTCTGTCCATCATTTATCTTCATTTGGTCTTCTTGGTAGATTCAGATTCTTTTGAAGCACACGTGGTGTTTGCTTTGCTCCTCCTTATCAAGAGAGCCAGCAGCGACTAAAACAGAATTAAAGACTGTAGTAATGTAGTATGTAAACGCACAGATTTCGAAAAAAGGCAGGAAAAAAGTCCAGAAACAAATCAGCTGAGAGGTAAACTAATTAAAAAAAATTTAAAGGAAGAAAGAATTAGAAAATATTTTAACTGTAAAGTGCAAGTATTCAAAAAAATCTCTACGTATTATCTTATATCTTGACACAGGGTCAATGGTCTTTAGTGGAAAAGTGCAAGATGAGAACAGCACAATTATAAAAAAAAAAAATAAAAAAAAAGGATTTGATTCAAAACAGTAAAAGGAAATGTTTGGTGAGTCGGGCGGATCGTTCCCGTCACTCAGCTCCTCTGTAAGAAGACGGCGACCTCCTCCAGAGGCACGGGGTAGTCTTGTAGGAAAATCCCACCATCAAACACCTGAGCGGTCCGACTGTCCTGCCACTGGAAGCCCCCGTCTGGTAAGTAAATGTCCCTCTGCACCTCCCCCCTCTCCACCACTGGTGCCACCAGGACCTGGGGACCGACAGCAACACTCTCATATCAGTTTGGTGAAACCAACTCAGGTGTCAGATATCAGACTGTACACTGAATAAGCTCGGCATTAGGTAACAGTACACCGGGGCATGCCGAGCTTATTGCAGGGTGGTGGAAGACCCCCTGCCATCAGAACACCATGAAGTCACCTTATCTCCAATAAGGAACTGGTCGTCGATGGTGTAGGTCACGGGATCACTGGGATCGAGCCACCACATCGGCCGGTAGATGGGATTGCCTGTTGTTAGCCACTCCTCTGCATACTCTTCTATTAGCGGGACCACCTCCCTCTGGTGCTTTGCTATGTAGGTGCGGGTGAGGTTGAGCACCTATGGGTCACAGAGAGAGAGAGAGAGAGAGAGAGAGAGAGAGAGGGAGGACTGAGTACTATGGTTGTAGATGGAGGCTGTGGCTCCTATTACTCATGGCCCATATTTTGATGGAGGAAAATGCTGCAGACAAAGCAGATGTTTGTGTCACTACGATTCTCAACTAGAGGGTCACCATCCACTTTTGGGTCGCAGACCCGTTTCCAGTGGGTTGTGGGCCCCTGACTGGGAGGAAAAAGTCCAAATCCTGTGCTTTTATTTTGAAGGGGATTCACACTCCTTAACAGAAGGTGGTGATAGCTGCCATTTTACAGAAGGAAGAAACGTGCACATTTGTTTTCAGATGCTAATTGTTGGCGAAACACAATAATGACTTCATGAAATTAGGATTTTCTTATAGTGAGGTTGTGCTGTATTTACCTTGTGTTCACACGATGCACTTTTTGGTATTTTATTCAAATGCAGCTAACTGAGTGTAAAAGGGAATAGTTCCCACTCTATCATCGCCACCTGCTGGTCATTCGTCGTTATTAATAACTTGTATTTTGTTGGCTGGCATACTGTGATACTCTGCACCATCTTCAATCTGAGATGTAGAACATTTCAGGCGTGGCTCAAAGTTAAGGGGTGATGGTTGGTCCTGAAGCCAGACCAGTTGAGAACCACTGCTTTAAAGGTGCAATGTGTAAGATTTCTGTCATTTTTCACGTCAGAAAATATTACAAAACAATTACCTACTGATATATTCAACGACCTAAATGTTTTATTTTTTCCATTACCATTAAATTAGCCTGTTAATGTATGATGGATACAACATGCAATTTCATTTCAAATCAATGAAACCAAAGAAAAAGCTCCTCCTTAAACTAAGTTGATCTGCCACAAAAGATTTCATGCTGACAACGAGATCCGCAGAGGACAATTATTCCGTCTCTACACCCAGACATTCAGACTTAGTGCGACTTTAACTCTGTCCAACTCTTTGTCCTCGCTCCCACTGGCCACACCTCTCCAGAATTCCAGGAAGGGTCACATCCACTTCATGACAAAAACAAAACTTCACCACATCCATAAAAAATGTATTTTTACGAGTTCAGAATGAGACCATTTGCAGGAATGAGGCTCAGCGCTGGAGCCCGGGTCTGAGTGGATCTTTGTTCTAATTGAGAAGCCAGGCATGTGTGTGGGTTTGAGGTTTTCATTGCCATCTGATTCCAGTGCAGCCACTGCAGTGACCAGTGTTACTGAGTGGAGTCGAGCAAACTATGGATACAAAGTGCATCTCGCTCAAACTCCAGTAACACAGGAGTAAAGCAGTCATTTATCATATGCATCACAGAAGTCGCCCTCCATTTTCATCCTGATCTCACTTCATGCGTGAGACCGGAATGGAAAATGTCGCCACTCTCCAATATTTAACCGTTCAAAGGCCTATCTCTATCTTTGTCCCGTAGCATGTCATAACCAATATGCTGCATCAGTTGTCTCCTTATGGAAAAAGCAACCAATCACTCCCACTCTGTCACACTTGTCAATTACTCATGGAAATCTTAATTGCCACGATAAAGTATTTTTCCAAGACTTGTCCTCAAATTCATTATCATTCCTGCTGAAGCGGCTCTTCAGCACAAGCCATAAATCTTAAGGAGGGGTTGTAATGCGGAACAGATGGACGCTTAACCACAGGTGATGTTGGGAAGGGGCCAAACAATCACTCCTATTGAGGGAAGAGGGGGAGGGCAGGAGAGAGCGGAGGAAAAGAGCCCTCATTGGTCGGGAACATCAAGTGTTTTTTGTGCTTTGGGAACCTGAGCTCTGGTTCCACATTATCAAAGGTATCGATATCTGTCGCACGACTCTGAGACTGAAGGCAGCGTTTTCCTGCCGAGCACATTCCTCACCTCCACCTGGTTCAGTCCTGCCTCTCCTGCTGCGAAGGAGAACCTTCCTGAGCTTTGACAGACAGAGTCTGCAGACCTCACACACCTTCGGCTCAGTGACGCACTGGGAGCTTCTTGGAATTCACCCGCAGAGCTCAATAGAACGTGCTGGGTCAATAAGCTGCCCTTTCCATTGGGACTCATCGCTGCTGTGTGGGAACACTGTGTGTTCTAACTCCCTCTCTGAACATCTGAGGGGTCCACACATTACTGCTTTGATCTTTCCATAGTAAATTACCATCAAATCTGGAAGAGAGAATACGCCTGTTATATTACTTTTGTGATTAAACTGACTGAATGAAGACAATCAATCAGGCAAACTTTTTGTATCCTTTTATGTCTCTTAAAACATTTTTTGTAGGTGTGCTCCAAATGTTTCACTTTGAAACGGATGAGTACAGCACACAGGTATTTACACAGACGTCTAACCCGAGCCCACGGGCCGGTTCAACCCGCTGCACATAGGTTTGACATCCCTGGTCTCGAGGTTCAACTCCAGTCTGCACGTTTTGATATTTCGCGAACTGAAACATGCGTCACAACACTATGAGTGTTTCGTTTCAAAGCAGGCCTTAACTGCCAGTGTTTCTTTTTGTTTTTGTGCTCCTCTGCATAAGAGTTTGGTGTTGTTATGCTGTTGCTACGACAGGTAGTTCTACAATCGTATGTATGCAAGAAGCTATAGTTCTTATAAAAATGACATACGACCTAAGAGCTGTATTCTCTTCATTTTAGTCATCAAATGAAAAGAAAAGGCTGGCAGATCGGGCAAAGTTGGTGGCAGAGGGGGCAAATATGGCTCTTTTGATAGTAAAGAGGAAGACCCCTGAACCGTAAAGTGCTTTGAATGATAATCAAGTCTCCTTCTAACTGTGTTTTGAAAGGAGCTGATTGATTTGTAAATCAAAATAATAATAATAACCGTTGATATTATTATTATTATTACT
>JAFBJT010009534.1:0-10863 GCA_016785325.1 Chascanopsetta lugubris | reverse complement strand
TTTCAGACCTTTTCCCCCCCAATGTATTACTTGCTTTTTACATCACCCTACAATTTGCCCTTTAATGTAGAGCCACACCAGGAGCGAGTCCACCCTACGGGTGCCCCCATGTTTTTACAGTAGCCCAGAGAGGACACAGTAAACATCTTCTGAGCTTTAATGACAAACTGAAGCCCACCATAGGTTCCCCCTGCATGCTTGAATGGGAGGGGGGACGTGATGGATACAACAGGCAACTTCACCGGTAAATGTCACCAAATCGTACACACTGCACCGTTAACGTTTTTGTGTATGTACATATACCCACTGTGAGAAACTTTATTCATGAAACCCTTCAACTTTTACAAAAACTTATTTTGCTTTGAGTAAAAAAAACGAGACGAGAAGGAAACGCATCCATTCTGGTTGTGTTTCCTCTGTCTTGCTGAGTTTTCCTCAGTACTTATTGTCACGTACTGACACACTCTCTCTCCCTCGCCTGCTCTCTCTGTTCCCGCCATCATGCTCACCCCCGGTCTTTGTATTTGATCTGTCTAGATCCTCATCCAGACTTTCCTCTGCACCTAAACTCCCTGAATCCCTGAATCATCGCACGGCTTGTGTGACAGGTAGCGGGTTGGTGATCTGTTTGAGATGTTCTGGCCTTTTTTGACAGGATAGGGAGAAATAAATAAGGATGGAGATTTCGGAAGACTCGGGTTTCCAGGTAAAGCCACTAGGATGAGAGTTAGGGTTATAGGCTTTTACTTCTCTATAGATCTTCCTTGTGTTGACACAGACCAATAACGTGCAGCTCTTGCTAAATTCAGAATTATTGTGTGTTTGCGTTTTGTGCATCAAAATGTATATTTAGACCTGTTCTACTATGAGATCACAAAACTTGCTTTTTTATTCTGCATACTGAGTTAGCACTGTGTGTGTGTGTGTGTGTGTGTGTAATAACTGTTACAGAGGACCAAGGTCACTATGCTAATTAGAGGGATGGTACCACTGGCAGTGACACTTCACACCTCCCTCCCTTCCTCTCTCCCTTTCTTCTTCTCCCCTCTACTTTGTCCTTGGCTCCTTCTGCCCCTCTCCCTCTCTCTCTCTCTCTCTCTCTCTCTCTCTCTCTCTCTCTCGCTCCCTTTATTTTTGTATTTCCTTCACCACTCTCGTTTTTTTACTCTCCTCTCTTCATCTAACCCCCTGCAACCTTCCCTCCTCACCCTCTTCCCTCTACCTTTTTTCTCTCCTCCCCTGCTGTAAGTGCATGAGTGTGTAGGTGGATGTGTGTGTGTGTGTGTGTGTGTGTGTGTGTGTGTGTGTGTGTGTGTGGAGAGACAGACAGAGAGACACAGAGAGAGAGAGAGAGGACAGAGAATTGAAGGGGAGAGACAGAGAGAGAGAGAGGGAGAGAGAGAGAGAGAGAGAGAGAGAGAGAGAGAGAGCAGAGGGGAGTTTGTGTGGGTTGAGAGAGGAAGGCTTGGTGGGAAAAGTGAGAGACCACACACACACACACACACACACACACACACACACACACACACACAGTGAACTTCATTGTATGACAGTCCGACATAAATAAAACTATAAATCATTTGGTTTCTCCTTGCCTCCTTCCTCCCTTCTTTCAATCCTTCTTTCCTCCCCACATCCCTCCCTCTTTCCGGTTTAACCAACATCCTTCCTTCCTTCCTTCCCTCCTTCCCTCTCTTTCCTACCCTCTCTCCTTCCTTTTTCCGTCCCCCCATTACGTTTTCTTCCTCTCTTCCCGCAAACTTCAATCCTGCCTTTCGTCCACCCTCCTTCTCTTCCCCCTTCCCCTGCCATTGGTGCCTGGGATAGTGTGTGTGTATGTATTTGTACATGTATGTGCCTTGCGTACATGCGTGTGTGTGTGTATGTGCGTGTGTGTGTGTGTGTGTGCGCGCGTGTGCGTGTGTGTCTGACAGCTAAAGTTAGTGATGGAAAGAGGAGGGCAACAGTCGACGGAGACATAAAAAAAAGATGAGACATAAACACAAACAGGAAGATGCGAGGGTTGCTCTTCCTCTCACCCTGCTCGTCCATCATTCATCCTTTTCTCTCCTCAAACTGTGTCATCCTGTTGTTGTCTGACTCTGTTTCACCTTTTCCATTGCTGTCAACCTAATTGATTGCTTCTTTGTGGATTCAATTAATTTTATTCTGTCACTTTTTCCCTCGCACCAACACTTCTCCCGTTTCTCTCTGTCTGTCTCACCCACATGTAATGTAATATAGTCGCTTGTGTCCCAACTCAGGGTAAGTCTCTGTCATCAAGCGACAGTGGTACAGGAGGACACATTTTGAACGGCACTTGGTGTTTTTACAAAGACGCCATGAGCTGTTTGGTTGACTCACTCTAAAAATATAAGCCATGGACGTCGAGGTCTTATCATTTTGTCACTGATATATGATGACTCGCTGGTTTTTAGAAAGAACTAGTTGTTGAATCCTGTGTTTTGGGGGATTGAAGGACATATTTGTTTGTCCACAGTTGAAGGGACCCTGCGAGACCAACTTGTCATAACACTGGGATATAATCGTTCTCCGGATACAACCTTTGTATTGCTCACATCTCATTGTGTCATCGTGTGCGTGTAACATCAGATTTGGTGTCACCAAATAAGATCCATGGTCAAAAATGGGAAAAGCCACATTTATAGTGCTGCTGTGATCTTTGTGTTTTAAGAATTGTTTTGAAATTCAGAACGATCAATGTCATTTCTCTCCAAATCTAGTTATATGTGTCCATCTGTAAAACCAATCACCTCACCTCTGTGTCTGCTACATAGCTGCCACTGCATGCTAGTTTCTGGACATGTTACAAACTAATTAGAGGGTTTTTTTATTCATGAAATATAAATGTAATTACACTGTAGCTTGAATTTTTAAAGGAATAAAATGTTTGTCTGGAAAAGTTTGCTATGATTTGTATATAATCTCCTGTGCAGGAAATGTTGTAAATTGAAAGTTTTTCCTCTGTTACTTTCACAGTTGTTCAAGTTACAGAGGTCTGTGGAAATTCATGACCAGGACCATGATAAGAATCCACGAAAGTCTGATCTCAGCATACTTAAGATTGTGCAACAAGACGGAAAAGAGAAAACGAGCAGCAGACATACAATACTGGATGCAAAAAGGCCACAACAGCTCAGATTAACACTCTTTATAACAGCCGTGAAGAGTGAAACGTCTCAGAATGTACAACACAGCACTGCAAGCCTCCAGTCTGTTAGGGTGGACGCAGGTTAACCATACTTGGACAGCTGGAAACTGTTGTGATGAATTTAGATGTGTCTGTAGGCTGCAGATAGAGGAGCCATTCTCATTGGCAGCATCACCCCATGGCCCAAACATGCCTCGTATCAACAGTCCAGCCTTGCAGCTGGTGCGATGTTGTGGATGGTATTGTCTTTCACGGCACATGTTCGACCCCTCAGCAATCAATCATTCATCTCGGCCGATGTGCACATCGATGTGGTGCCTTGTGCATTCCTTTGTTACCATGGCCTTGACATCACACGCAAGATGGAGAGAAGAAATGCCAGTAGCCACAACGCCATCGCAAAGGCCACAGAGCTGAGGCTGAACCACGACGTAAATGAGCAACAACCGATGTTGACAATAGAACCTGCAGAGTTACCGACTTTTGTCAAGTGAGAGGAGTGGCGTGGTCCTAGAGCTTGTCAAGTCAGTCCCTGTTTAAAGTTTGAGGCCTGTTGTCATTTGAAGTGGTTTGATGGTGTTTTTCAGTCCCAGTGTAACTTTTGCACATATGTTATAGCTGCTGTATTTATGGCACGGCCTCTGTGTTTACATTGTGGCTTGTTTAGTTATTTTGATGCTTCTTACAGTTGTGTTGTGGCTTTGGTAGGTGTGCTGTGGCAGAGGTCATTTGGTGGCGATTGTTGTTGGTACCATTGTGTTCATGTTTAGACTCTCTGACTCGTCTTTGCAGTTGCCCTGTGGTTTTTGAAGGCATGGATTTTGCACTTATGACTTTTGCCATCATGTGTCTTTTGCATGCAACTTGAGACTTCTCCATGTCTGGTGATGCGATTGCAGTCTTGCTGTGGCCGTTGCAATTGAGATCCCTACATATCTTGGCATCTGGCACTGTAGATTGTACCATCTCCTAATTGCCACTGCATCTTCCGTTTGATCATGCACCGTGTCACAAAGCATAAGTCATTCCTAGCTGTTCTAATGAACATCAAATGTATATTTGTTTATAATTGTTTATTTGTCATGACAGGTGTTCAGTCTTCAGAAAACTTAGTCATCTGCCTCATTGGACACCACCAAACACCATGTCAGATCGGACATCAAGGCATTTCCAACTGCTCTGACCAAGACAATCATTGGAAATGTTCTGCAGCAAGAGCAGCATGACTCCTCTCTGATACACCTTTTACAGTTCTCCACGTATTTTATCCCCCTCCAAAAAAGAAAAGTAATCTGATTTAGCAGACCTTTGATTAATTAGAATGTTCTCTTCTTCCCAAAAAGACCCATCCTTGTGTCTGGTTCAAGGCAGAGATGACACTGTAAAATACAGATTGCGAATCCCATTTGGTTTGAATAGTGGAGGGCAGCCGAATGACCAAGGACATGAGTGTGCGCCAGTGTGTGTGCCTGCGTATTCAGCAGCCCCCAAAATGAAAGCAAAGCACATGAAAGCTGTGTGTACACGTTGTACCCTTCTGTGTGAACCCGTGTGCTTGTGTGAGGCTCGACCACCGCGGGTCCAACAAAAGCATGAGCAGGACAATGAGGGGAAGGAGGAAAGAAAGGCAGAGTAGAAGAGGGGAGTGGGAGTGGGAGTGGGAGGGGGGGGGGCACACTGAGTGAAACCCAATCGAATTAAATGTAATCTGGCCTGAATGTGCACAACCATCAGCTGCTCTCCAATCTTATTAACCCTGCGATACCAGCCCTGGGTTGTGTGTGTGTCTGTGTGTGTGTGTGTGTGTGTGTGTGTGTGTGTGTGTGTGTGTGTGTGTGTGTGTGGCGGGGGGGGGGGGGGGGGGGGGGGGGGGGGGGGGGGGGGGGGGGGGGGGGGGGGGGGGGGGGGGGGGGGGGGGGGGGGGGGTAGTTAAATAGATAAGCGAGTAAAGAAAAGCCAGGAGATGGACGGGATGCGAGGATGAGAGTGTAAAAGGCAGAGGGTTGGAGGAGAAAATGAAGATGAATGTGGGGTGCGGGTGATTAATGTGCCTCTGTGGCAGAGCTGATGAGAAAATATTCTTCATCATAACTTTAATCATGGTAATTTCTTGTGACACTAAGGAGTGTCTTTATTTTTGCTGCATTAGCTTGTGTATTGTCCCATCAGAAGAGATGGAGTGTGCATAACAATCAGGAATCATTTACTGCAATGCTAATGGTAGAAGCAGAACACGTTGAAGAATATCTGCCTAATCAGTTTTGGGCTCCATTTGGCCTCGACTCTTTTGTTCATGGTGATTAAGTAATGTGCATGATAGCGCACCACATACATTTGCATTGTTATGCAGACGACAATCAGACAATCAGAAAATCAAGGAAAAGCCCTCGCGAAACTAATAAACGCGACCGGTGATCTCATTGGACTCGACCGACCCTCTGCAGAGGTTCTGAGGAGTCTTCACTGAGGGACAACCTCCGGTGGAGACGGATGAAGGGCTATAGGAAATGAAAAAACGTGCAGTTCACGGGGGGACCACTGGGGGCTGACTCCAAAAGGGAGCAAATCCCCATAGACTCCCATGTTAATGGGAATGTGAATAAAACATGTTTAAAGCCTGGTACAAACTTCGGTTTGGTCTCAATCGGTCACATGTGTTACTGTGACAACTGTGCAAGGGGTGATTTTTTTTCTCCAACTTACTTATTTTCATCTTATCAACATTTGAAATTGTGAGTAATTAAGGGCGTGGCCTCTCGACTGACAGCTGGACTGACCCGGCACGTACCGCGTATGAGGTGATGACACCATGAGCCGACCAACAGCTCCATGTGTGTTCCGCCTCTGCCCATCCTTGAATGAACCGGGAACCAGGAGGAGTTAGGGATCGGCAAGAGGGCGACGAGGGACGTCACGGACCCTACCTCCATCTTTATATCCGGTCTATGGTCTTCACAAGCAGGAGAGGCCCTCGCAGCTGAGGCAGAGACAAATCAGGAGACATCAGCAAGTCAGTGACTCAGCTGTTCTTCTGGTACCATGTGCTCCACTTGCCCTGAAGTCAGAAACTGAACCGTCGTGTGTTGTGAGGTTGTACCTTATACCTGAGGGCGTAGGTGGATGGAAAGCGTAGCCCACACTTTGGTGAGGCATCCGTCTCCAAAGCCTGCGACACTGAATTCTGTGTCGAGTCCTCCAGCTCAGGGCTGTGAGAGAGAGAGAACTGTCGCTGTGATGACCCATTACTTTTAGATCCAGTCCAAACTGACGCTATCGTGCCTGACCTTAAAAGCACCTCAGAGAAACGTCATCTGACCAGATAGTTACCTTGGACGGCATTAGCTCGGTCCCATGGCCAAGCTCGACTGTTGCCATGAAAATGTAATGATCAAAACGATCCGATGTTTCTCTTCTTTGTAAACGTTACAACTTTACTGCAAGACTAGAAACAACATGAATGTAGTTTTAGAAAGGAAACCCTGGCACATCACCTCACAAGTCCTCTGAGACTGCTTCCATCTTGTTCTGCTTATTTCACCACTACACTGTCCATAGTTTGACAAACACCCTACTTTGAATCCATGCAACAACGAATGACAGAGGAGGCACATATTTTTTATGGTTCATTGATGATTTAGCCGTACTACTCAGATCCACAAACACACATATATGTTCCATCTATATTTTATTTATGGTGTATTTTCCACCTTGACTGCTATTTTCCAGGGTATCTGGTGTTTTTTTTGTGTGTATCAAACCCGGAGCGGCATATTGTAGCTTAAGTGATTCGCAGCCAAGAGCCATCCATCCATCCGAAAGGGTCTCGACTCATAAATAGTCGATGCAACGTGTTTATTGAAAATGATCACTCCAGCACTTGAGACTCATGCCTTGAAGTTTTGGCAGAGCAGATGGGCAGAAGAGTTTCACAGACAACAAAGGAAAAGTCACACATGCAAACTTGAACGAGTATCCAGAGGAAATGGTGGATAACTTTGTGTTTCTGAAGTTTTGGGGCACTTTTACGCTTCATTTATTTGCCCCTGGCCCTTTGGTAAAAGTCCAGGCCCGAACCAGCAGGAACGAGAGATCGCTTCCACCACATCCTTGACCGACTGACCAAGACTGTGGTCAGACCAAACCAAAAGAGGTGGTCTTGGTCTTCCAATCAAATCATGCCTTTATCCCTTTATCCCTTGATTGTTGACAATAAGAAAGCATATTTTGATTGGTTCGGAATTTTGATACTTTTAAGTACGTTTCTATAATATGGAGCAATAGAGGATGAAAACCAAGCGTCTGCCTCACTGGTCAGCACAGAAAAAAGTTGACTAGACTTTCAGAGTAATGTGGAGCCTTTGCTTGATTTAAAGTAGGTTTGCAAAACAAGAATGTTCATTTAGTTGTTACATGAGTTGTAAGTTGTAACATGAAACCAATACTAGCTTTAATTGGTGATAAGAATATGTCATAAACCTTCAATGTGTTTTGAGCCCGATAACTTGCATGGAAATTCGAAAACCTTGTTTTTTTGTGCAAACGCTCTTATGAGTTTATTATTGTTTGAATCCAGATTTGTCTGCAATAATGACGTCCCCGGCTGCTAGTTGAAGTCGCTGATTTCTTTATTTACATTTTTGCGTGCATCTCTGTGGACACCAGAAATGAAGACACTATGAATTATGCCGCTCCTTAAATTATGGCTGCCAGACAGAAAGAGAAAAGCAGAATGAAGAGAAACCTGGGGGGGCGGTTAAGTTTTCATGGTAGTAATCTCAAAGAAAATGCCCAGTGGTGTAAGAATAATTATTGTCAAATAAAAGAGCAGTGAAAGCATCATTGTGGACTTTTAAGGGATTTCTGATGCCTCACATAATGATGATAACATGATGCTCCTGTTCACAGATGACATGTTGCTGAACCCTCTATTTGCATTTAAGTGCCGGATCAGATTTTCTGAAGTATTCCCATCTCATAATGATAACTCAAGTTATCATTAATTAACCAAATGAATTGCATGCGTGACTGTAGTATCAATGCAACATAGTGTGCTTTTGTCTAATTTGCCCCTCAGGCTGATGTTGAACCTGTGTAATGCAGCCTTCTACAGCATTCTAAAATATATTCCGCTTGTCCAAACACATGTGGTGAAAACTTGCCTGAGTAAGTTCACAGTTTGCGAGTAAGAGTAACAGTAAAACCCTGGTATTTCAGAAAGGAAATGAGATAATGGGCTTATAGCAGACCCCATTTTGTGCAAGAAAAGTATTTTCTTCAATGATCTGGTGAATGCTTCGTTTATCAATGAAACCCTTCAGACTCTGTATCCCCCCCCCCACCTCCCCGCACCCGGCGGGAGGATGGAAAATAAAGAGGAGCGAAGGAACTCGGAATGGAGTAGGCAGCTGGTGAGTAGTGGGGGTGTTGCTGGGTTTGATGGAGCCGGTTGGAGAACAGCACTATAAGGACAGAGATAACTGGGAAACACTATCGAATCCCTCTCTTCACATTCTCACTCTCCCCTCTGTGAAATTAGCCTTTGAGTGGGCTGCCAGAGCGAGGGAGGGAAGGGGGGCAGACATGAGAGATTGATGGAGGGAGGGAGCAGGACCGGGAAGCCCGAACTGTAGCAAGGGAGGAGAGAGAGAGAGAGAGAGAGAGAGAGTGTTAGTTGTTTGAGGCGGTTGTTGTTTGTTTTTATAGGTTGTTGGTTTGTTAGTTGTTTGAGGTGGTTGTTGTTGTTTGTTTTTATAGGTTGTTGGTTTGTTAGTTGTTTGAGGCAGTTGTTGTTTGTTTTTATAGGTTGTTGGTTTGTTAGTTGTTAGAGGCGGTTGTTGTTGTTTGTTTTTATAGGTTGTTGGTTTGTTAGTTGTTTGAGGCGGTTGTTGTTTGTTTTTATAGGTTGTTGGTTTGTTAGTTGTTTGAGGCGGTTGTTGTTGAAGTTTAATTCCTTTGTTTCTGGTTTAAGTTGAAATGATAGAAACTGTTTGTAGTTGAAGCTTTTTTAGAGTTTTACATCTGAATGATTGAAGAAGTCAACATGTTGCTGCTTGAAGTCAACATGTTGATGCTAGTGATTCAAACCTTTTCAATCATTTATCTCATATTTAAATTCTTTACATCCTGTTTGACTTTGATCTGCATCATTTTATAAATCATGATAAAGATCAATCCTGATTTTATTTACATTGAAAAACAAACATCTCTCCCTCTCTCTCTCCCCGTCCGTCTGCCTGTCTCTCTCCCTGTCCGTCTGCCTGTCTGTCTCTCTCCCCGTCCGTCTGCCTGTCTCTCTCGCTGTCCGTCTTGCCTGTCTGTCTCTCTCCGTCTGCCTGTCTTTCTCTCTCCCCGTCCGTCTTGCCTGTCTCTCTCCCCGTCCGTCTGCCTGTCTGTCTCTCTCCGTCTTGCCTGTCTGTCTCTCTCCCTCTCTCTCTCCGTCTGCCTGTCTGTCTCTCCCGTCTGTCTGCCTCAGGTATGTGACTCATCTGATGAAGAGGATCCAGAGAGGTCCAGTCAGAGGAATCTCCATCAAACTTCAGGAGGAGGAGAGAGAGAGGAGGGACAACTACGTCCCTGAGGTCTGATCACATTCTGTCCATCAATTAATCAATCAATCAATCAGTCAGTCAGTCAGAGATGGATAAGGAAGTAGATCATTCTCAGTTTTCACCTCAAATGAAAGCTTGAGTGTGATGAGTTTCCTGTTTGTGCAGATTTCTGCTCTGGACCAGGAACTGATCGAGGTCGACCCCGACACCAAGGAAATGCTCAAGATGCTGGTGAGTCTTTTTATCGTCTGCGTCATCATTTATTTAAAGTATTGATCTTGAATCATGAAACCCAGGTCATTTGTCCTGTTTCAGAATAAGATTCTTATCAGCAGATGAATCGATGTAGCTTTGTTTCTTCATCAACACTGAACAGCTGATGTTTTCAGACTTCCTCCTCCTCAGACCTGTAAAACGGTGTAATGTCCCTTTAAAGTCCTGACCTCTGACCTCTGCTCCTCAGGACTTCGCCGGCCTCTCGAACCTCCAGGTGACTCAGCCGACGATTGGAATGAACTTTAAAACGCCACGAGGACTCTGAGCGTTTGTGATGACGCGTTAAAATAAAGAAGTCATGTGATCAATGAGACCACTCGCTCTCTTTTTCTCCAGGAAGTAAAGTGATGGTTAAACCATGACATCACTGTTAAAGGTGTTTGTAAACGGTTGGCCCCGCCCCCTTACAACAACAGCAGTAGGTTTTCATGGTTTTGGCCTCGTCACTCTGGACCCTTGGGTTTTTTTTATAGTTTCAACAATTTTACCAAAACTGTCTTAAAATAGTTTGACTCACAATTTAGGCTTCATTTTTTGCATTTAAACTTAGGCTTGTAATTTCTACAATTTAATTCTATTCTTTTACTTATTCATATTAGTTCATGTTAGATCTTAGTTTTACCGTCACTCAAGTTTGTTTATCAAGTTTCATCTCACAAACTTTTGTTAAACTGAGTTTTCATGTGAATTCTTGTATTTGTCTTTTAACGGCTCGTTTTAGGTCACTTGATTTGAACGGCTCGTTTTAAGTCACTTGATTGTAACGGCTCGTTTTTAGTCACTTGATTTTAACGGCTCGTTCAAGTCACTTGCTTTTAACGGCTCGTTTTTAGTCACTTGATTTTGGAAATAACTGGGCTAACTCAA
>JAFBJT010009524.1:141859-153248 GCA_016785325.1 Chascanopsetta lugubris | reverse complement strand
AGTGATTGGGACGGAGTCTCCATTGTTTGGGGTTGAAGGCTACATATGAAGGAGCCATTGAAATGGGATAGTCTACTCTATAAATGCGTCCTAAGAAGGTTATGGTCCCTGAATTGCGATGCAGCGTATGTTGTGTCATCGCTCTCCTCGATAACTGTGATTTTTGTTCATGCAGCCGAACCACAGCCGGAACCTGAGGGTAGGCACCTTTCAGATAAATTGAGACATTATAATTGAAAGGCTTGTTCACTGTTTGATGTCAGAAACCTTGAAAGATCATTTTTATTTGTGCAGCTAAACCGGAGCCAGAGGCCAAGGGTAGGCACCTTCTAGAAAGCCTGAACATTTTGGTTTGGTTGAGTTGTGTGAGATTTTATATCTATGATAAATAATGGTCCTAGTCCCTTTTGGAGTCAAAAGAGTGTTCATGCATATACAATGATGGACCGCAGATAGAGAATAGGGGGTGTTTTTCTCCTCCTTTCTCATGGGCATAAAACGTAATGTTTAGTGTTTTAGCGTTTTTTGTTGTTTGGTTTCAGCGATGTTCTCAGATTTTGCGTCTCACTTCTGGGGACATGTTCCTTTGGGGGACCCGGTCTATAGGAGACCTAGTAAACAGTAGGACAACACTGCAAATAAAGATTTGGGGTTGAAGGCTACATATGAAGGAGCCATTGAATTGGGATAGTCTACTCTATAAATGCGTCCTAAGAAGGTTATGGTCCCTGAATTGCGATGCAGCTGATGTTGTGTCATTGCTCTCCTCGATAACTATGATTTTCATTCATGCAGCCGAGCCGCAGCCGGAAGCCGAGGGTAGGCATCAGTTTAAACTGGTTGTTTTGTTTTGTTGAGTTATTTTACCTGATACTTCATGTTCATACTTCATTGCTAATTGTTTGGTGTCAAAAACTCAAAAAAAGAATTTTCCTGCATGCAGTGACGATCGCTATGTGCAAAGACAAACCTTATGTGTGGGTGTTCATGTATGATGAATGACCATGACTAGGTGATGTTTCTCATTGTAAACCCTCTCACCGTGACCATTAGTCAGCATTCCAGGCATGTAACCTATTGATCTCCATTCAAGTGTTACATGTCGTTTGGTATTTGCAACTTCCATGTCTTACTTCTGGGGACACATCCTTCAGGGGGACCCAACAGCTGACCCACTACTTAGTAAACACACACTGCTACAAAATACCGTGTTCCATAAATAGATCACTAGATCGAGTTTTAAGCACATCTGTGAAGTGTTACCAGTTACACAGAGGCAGAATGCATTATGGGATATGCTGGCCTGGAAAGATCCACCCTGTCGAGTCCCCATTGTTCAGGGATAGAAGGCTGTGTTTGAATTGGGACAGCCTCAGAAGGAATTGGCCCCATAATTGAGATGCAGCTCAGGTCAGGTCATTGCTCTCCTCACAATAAATATGATTTTCATTTCCGCAGCCATCTCACAGCCAGATGCTGAGGGTAGGCACCTTTTTAGAGAATCATTAAATTACCCTCTGATGACTTCCCACTTGGTTTGAATCTGCTGTTTTAAATTTTTTTTTATTGAGTAGAGTTATAACTGACAATCAATGTCATTGTTCACTTTGGGTTTTAAATATAACCTTTATATCAGAGTTTTGTCTCGCATGCACATTGATGGACTGCAGAGAGTTGATCCATATGTATTCAGATGAACCACCTGTGTGGGGTTTTTGTTGAGTGACTGCTACGGGGTGATTTCCCCATTTTTCCTCACTGTGAGCTTTGGATAGTATTTTCAGGCATGTAACCACATATTGTTCTTTAAGTGTGTTTTTTGTTTTGTTTTTGTTTTTCTTGCGATTTTCTCACATTTTGTGTCTCACTTCTGGGGAAGAATCCCTAAGGGGACCCGATCAATAGCAGAGTTGATAAACAGAAGACAAACAAATATTCTAATCATAAATAAATTAGTAAATGTTTAAAGCACATCTGTGTCATTTCACGTATTACACTGAGGCACAGTGGATATGTTGGACTGGGAAGAGTCTCCTTTACAGGCTGTATATGTGAAGGAGCCTTTTAAGTGCAGCCTCAGAAGGATTTGGTCCCTGAATTGAGACGCAGTTCATGTCATGTCATCATTTTCCTCTCAATAAACCGTGAATTTTATTTATACAGCTGAGCCGCAGCCGGAAACCAAGGGTAGGCACCTTTTAGAGAATCTTAAAATCACCTTTATTTTGTTGAGTTGAGTTTTACATGATAATTAATGTCATTATTCATTGAGACATGAATTAGAGTTTTCTTGCATGCACATTTATGGACTGCAGAGAGACAATCCATTTCTCTTTACAATAAACATGATTTGTATTTACACAGCCGAGCCACAGCTGGAAACTGAGGGTAGGCACCTTTTAGAGAATCTCAAAGTCACCATCCTCTCATTTTGAATCTGTTGGTTTGAGTTTTATGTGATCACTAATGTCATTGTTCTTTGAGACATGAATTAGAGTTTTCTTGCATGCACAATAATGAACTGCAGAATGACAACCCATGTGTATTAAGATGAACCATTTGTGTGGGTTGTACTACATATTGGCTGAGTGTAAATGGGAGCTGTTTTTATTTTATTTATACAGCTGAACCGCAGCCAGAGGCCGAGGGTAGGCACCTTTAAAAGAAACTCTTCGAATCGACTGACTGTCTTCTCAGTTGATCTATTTTGTTTGAAGGTGTTTTGAGGTGTTCACATGATTGTTAATGGTTGTTGTTCCATTTTGGTGTCAAAACAAACCCCTGGATTAGAGTTTCCCTGCATGCACATTCTTTGACAGCAGAGAGTCCATCCATGTGTATAAAGATTAACCATCTGTGTGGGTTTTCTTTGCTGAGTGGGTGATTGTCCCCTCTTCTCTCACTGTGACCTCTGGTCAGTATTGTACGCATTTAACCAAATGGTCTCTGTTGAAGTGGTTTACTTGTTGTTTGGTTTTTCATTTTGTGACTCAATTCTCGGGGCGCATCCTCCAGCCATAGCAGACCTTATAAATAGTAAACAAACAGATCCTACTCCATGAGTAAATAGATAAATAAGAAGATATGAGGCTTTTACCACATCTGTGAAATGTTACACTGAGGAAGAGTGCATCATGGGAGATGTTGGACTGAAGAGATCCACAAACTGGTTGTCTCCATTGCTCAGGTATAGAAGGCCTCATGTGGAGGTGCCTTTGATTTGGGACAGTTTCTCAAAAGCCAAATCCGCCCCTGAATTGAGACACAGCTTGTGTGATGTCATTGCTTGTCATTCAATAACAAATGATTTCATTTACGCAGCCAAACCACAGCCAGAATCCAAGGGTAGGCAACTTTTGGGGAATGATCAAATCACCTTCTGATGACTTTCTTCTAAGTTTGAATCTGTTATTCTGTTTGTTTGTTTGGTTGTTGTTGTTGTTGTTATGTGATAATTTGCTCCATTTTTGATGTAAACAGAGTTGTCTTGCATGCACATTGATGGACTGCAGAGAGTTGATCCACATGTGTTTAAATGAACCATCTGTGTGGGTTTGAATACACGTTGACTGCTATTGGCTGCTTTGTCCCACCTGACCTGTGAAAAGCCTATCAGGCATGTGACCCAGTGTTCTCTGCTTTAGTGGTTGGGCCATTTTAGTGATTGTTGTTTGGTTTCCACAGTTTTTCCAAGATTTTGTGTCTAAATTCTGGAGAAACATCCTTTAGAGGACTCTTTCTATTTACAGTCAACTTTGATCGCTACATCGTCCAATTGGGATTGAGGTGGTCACCACTAGCTTGTAAAAATGTACTTTTTAAAGGTAAAATATGCAAGATTTGTCCGTTGGTGTTTGTAAACACAAGTCAAAGTAGGCCCCTCCTCTGCCCAACAACCCCACTAGAAGGTAACCATAATAATGACAAGAATGATAATAATAATAATATTATTAATAATAACAATAATGATAATAATAATAATAAAAAGTATGATAAATATGACATACGAACATAATGAACAAAATGGCAACAAGCCTTAGATTAAACATCATAAGTCAACTTACACCAATAAATGAAGAAATCAATGAATAGATGACGCTGCTTCCTCAAGGTGGCATGCGGATGGAGCCTTTGAATTGGGTCTAGTCCCGTTTTAACCGCAGCCTTCGAAGGACATCTTCCCTGATTTGAGACACATCTCTTGCTTCCTCATCGTTCTCTCCTCATTAACCATGATTCTTATTTGTGCAGCCGAACAGCAGCCAGTACCCAAGGGTAGGCACCTTTCAGAGAAAAGTAACAATAATGATCATAATAATATCACCTTCTAGTGACTTTCCTCTCAGCTTCCTCCATTTGAACTCAACATGAACTCAAAGTACAGTGCATCCCTCAACTCATGCTAATTTCTATCTATTTCCTTCAGAGTTGCCCCCCCCAGAAGGAGGTAAGGCTCAATCCTGAACGAGGAATGCTCTGGTTGAATCCATCTGTCTGTGTAATCTACTTAATGTATT
This sequence comes from Chascanopsetta lugubris, assembly GCA_016785325.1. NCBI lineage: Eukaryota > Metazoa > Chordata > Actinopteri > Pleuronectiformes > Bothidae > Chascanopsetta > Chascanopsetta lugubris. Next base: position 148,731 of record JAFBJT010009524.1, on the reverse strand, counting down.
CACACTCTGTATGGGTGCATACATGAGCAACTCTGTGTGGTGATGACAATACCTGCATGATTCCTGATGCCTTATTTCCAGGTTGGTCTCAGCCGATCTGCATCACGATTTACACTGTATTTTTGTATTTCTTTTACTTTATATGCAAAGTGAATGTATTAGAAGATAAGTCACTGAATACTAATATTCATTGATGTGGGTGGTGATAATATGCATTTATGTTATTTTCCATTTACGCTGATATACACATATACCGCACGAGTATATGATGACGTGTGAATTTAGCTTTAGTTTTAACAGCGTGGGTTTTTATTTCCAGGTACAGTATACGACAATATACTGCGTCATCCTGGTGTCTGTGTGTGTTTTTGTGTCTTTTCATGTTGAGTATTTATGTCTGACTGCAGTAAATATGCGCAAGTAAAAAGAGGAACCTTGTGAATGCAAGGTGGCGTGGGATTTCTATTTTATTTTTATCATTTATTTGCATGTCGCCTTTGTTCCGTCTGCACAATGAGCGTCTCAGCAGAGTTCTTCAGTTGTGTTTGCTTCCTTGTCTGCAGCAGATTCAGAAGGTGACTGGGAGGGTAAGAACACAGCCGTGATATATACGTAATCCATCGTATGACTTGGGTGTTTATAACATGATGCGGTGTATAATGTTGGGTATTATGTGCTGGATAAGATGTCACATAATATGTGAGGTGTTGAGGAGTATAGGGTTATTATTTGAAATGATTTTCATTACTTCAACGTGGACTGATTTGATGACTGCTTACCAAACTCCAGTGTTTAATAGAATTAGTATCGGACACTCAAAGGACAATTTAGTGTCAGTCGCTTCATAACGAATTAGCCTCCAGGGCAGGGGCCACCACATACGCCCCGATTTGATCTCAAGTGGACCGGACCAGTAAAATCAAAGCATAATGACCTAAAGATACAGATAACCCCAAAGTGTTCCATGTGTTTTAGTGCAAAAGAAGTACATGTTCATTCTTAATCAAATTAATTTGTTTTTAAAATGTTCCCATTAAATGAACTATCTTTTTAAAACATTATAAACAACCTCCAGCTATAACAGGTCTCTATGAGTGCAGATGAATTTAAAAGTTGACTTGCGATCAAACTTCTGTTTCTCAAACGGGATTGGTCCAAAAAATTCAGAGGCCCAAATTTCAAACCTCACCAGAGTCATGTCTGTTTGACACAAGGTTCCTCTATTGTGACTTTGCTCCAGGCAGGATTTAGAATATAAATAGCATTAAGGTTCATTGCAGTCCTCGCACCTTCCTGATCCCATGGAAATCCACCTCAGAGCTTGGAGCCTCTTGTAACATGGCGGCAGCTTCCCTCAGAAGAATCTACACCTCTGGCTATTTTGATCCTTAGTATCCTGAGTATTAAGAACAAAGATCTGTCTGGATTTGGTCGTCTTGTCTCTGCGTCTCCATGTTAACTGATCTCATCTTTGTCGCTGGCTCGTGTGGACGCTGGCACAGACACCAATCTGTTTATGCTCCTTCAGCAATTTTTCCCAAATTAGTTTCTCCATGTGAGGAGTCGCTGCCCTTTTCCATCTGTGACCCATGAGATCAGCACTCCTTTGCTTCTGCCCTTCTGGCGCTTCAAATAATGTGGCTCATGAGTAACAAATGGCAGCTGTTCAAACATACCATCTGATGTGGTGACACTTTTATAGTTCACCTCTTGGTTTAACAGGAGGCTGCACAACGAAGCTGTAAGGAGAGGTCCAATCAAATGAGGCTGACAGCCAAAGTCCCGTGGATCATCCCTTCCTTACACCTTATTAGGAGTCATACATCAACACAGTAAAAAGTGCTAAGGATGATCCAGAAGTCAAATTTTACAAGCGAAATCCAAGAGTGGTTGCTCTTGTTTCAAAGCTGCCCCCATTCGCGGGCACAGCTCCCGGAGCAATCTGTTCCACTTGGACTTGGTCGGGAGTGGATTGGACGGATGAGGGTTATGGAAGTGCCAAAGCTTCGGGGAACTGATGGCTGATATTTTCCTTGTGGTGCCCTTCAAATGCACCATGTGGGAATATCCTATACCTACTGCGCCTGAAGGGGGAACACTGACATCTTCCATTTATCCCACTCCTGGGATGAGGAAGGATACCTGGGTGAGCTTAACCGAAGGGCTTTGTGTCAACCGCACTGCCCTTAATCTTCTGTTCACATTATCACATGTGGAGAAGTCCGCTCGGCCAAAGTGTCTGACATCTTTTAAGGGCTTTTTGGCCAGTGTGGCAAGACATGGTTGACACTTGGTGGGGGTGGGAGGGGGTATGCAAGTAAGAGGTGTGGCGGATGGAGGATGGAGTGGCTACTGCTGGGCTGAAATGTGTCCCGCTGAGCCAAGAGGGGTCAAGAAGCAGGGAGGTGATGTTAAATGGTAATTTTGGTCACTACCCTCGGACACCTCGATAAATTACTTAGGGAATGGGTCTGGCGTTCCATGGCTCCCTCCCATCTGCTTTTCACATGGTTGCGTTTACAAGTGCACGGCCCCACATCCTTCCCTTCCGATATTGAATGCCCATCACTGGATGTGGGACTTCTCCGGCTGTGGCGTCAGTTGGCCCAGAGGAAGGGGAGGTATACGGTGCTGCAGATGTTCCAGACGGAGCTCAGCGTGAGCCGTGACACACACACACACACACACACACACACACACACACACACACACACACACACACACACACACATGCAAGAGAAGCAGATACAGTCACAGCATGACTGAAAAGTGAAAAGTGAAGCACGTGCAAACGCTGCACATGAGAAACACTTTGAGTCTGACACCACGAGCCATGGCACCGTAGGAGCTCGGGTTCTACATGCAGTATACAGTCTATAAATTTCTATATTTAGCATAATGCTACTTTTACATAGTGCCGTGAGCTGGGCGGCGACCAAGCTAAGGTTAGTGCAAAGGCAACAGCTGGGGGAAGTGCAGATGGAAACCTGAGGATATGGACGTTTCTGTGGTGAGAACTTTAGGTTCCTGAACGTCCAAATCCAATTTTAGCCAATGGAAGTGACTCTTGCAAAGATTACAAGCTGCCGTACATCTCAGAGGACAAAGGTTTGAGGCAAAGTCAACGGATACTAGGATTCAATTGTGACACCTTCAGATGTAGAAAGTAAAAGAAAACATCTGACCTTGAAGATATAGGTTTTCTTGAAGTGTCAGTGTTCCAGCAAGCTCTCTAAGAGATGCACTTATACTACAAAGAATCACAAGCATGTGTGTAGGGAGGACATGTTTGACACGTCTGCACAGCAATCGGTTGTAAAGTCGGCATTGCACCACATCGAGTTTGATGTCGGAGTGTCTTTATGGGTGGAATTTCTGTGTGGGAAGTGTTTATCATAGCATGGCTGTTTAAAGCCATACCCATGGGGGTAAAGTGTGTGGGGGATTACCATCCCTCTGCCAACTGCAGAGTGTTTTGGGGCACTTGCACCAGCACCACGTGTGAATGTTGGAGGGGGGGGGTGGCGGGGGGGGGTGGGGGGGGGGGGGGGGGGGGGGGTGCTGCAATTTCTTGAAGGGAAATCCTGCCATGGAAACCTTTTGAATTTTCACAGGAGCGGAAAAACATGTGCAACTATGCCTGCAGTTGAATTCTTCTCTAGTTGCCATGAGAGGCCACGGATATGAATTATAATAATATTTACGACAAGTCGAGGCTGCAACCGGAAAAAATAATTAACAAATGTTTTTTAAAGTCACACTTCACTGGTCAGTCAGTGCAGCCCTGCGGTGCACCATGATCTGTGTGAAGTCATCTCCTTATTGTCAGAGGCAGATTCGAAAGATCAGTCCACACGGAGTAATCAAGGTTATTTCAAATAAGGATTTATCCCATGTTTGGTGATTAAAAGTGCAGTAATCAATACATGTGATTACTTCCTGTTTGAATCAATAACAGTCATGATCTTAACTTTACCAAAAAAAAAAAGTCAGTTTTTGATTTGCAGTTCTTGTTGTGGTGTATCTGTGGCATATATACATCTACAGAATAGTCCATTCTGTAATTGCTGGTCACTTGTCTTGTCTCACCTAATGCATTTGTACTAAGGTGTGGTACATTCAAACAGTGTGTTAGATCAGGGTATTACACAGGGGGAGGACGAGTTGCAGTCACTGTGTCGGAAAGACACGTATGCATCCCATGTGTTATTTGCTCATACATCATACTCAGTGTTTTTTACGATGGTTGTTAGATTAAATTATACATTGGGTTCATAATGGACACTTTTACACCATACCAACTATATCAAGGCAGACAGTAAACCTCCACATGCTCCAACTAATCAGAAATGGGGCCAAAGTATTAATGGGAATACCACTAGAGCCAAGATCGAGCCTCTCTACACATACAATCAACCGAGACTGTCTCAGGTGTCACTCTTGTCATTTTATTTTTGTTATTGATCTTACAAATGTACTCAATCTACTGAAAACAATATCAGGGTTATGTTGTCAAATGTGTTAACATGGAGGAGGTTAAATGTGTTCTGAGCCATACTGCAGCCAGCCACCAGGTGGGGATCAAAACATTCAGCTTCACTTATTTGGTTTATTCCTTTGCTGCTCATTTAAAGGATATAGTATTAATTAAAATGGTTATTTGTATATTTTTAAAAAGTATTTGTATGTATGTAGGCCAGTTCATTGAAAACATCCTGGTTCTAAAAGTTGTACAGATTCCTTATATACATTTATGTGAGCATAGTAATTAGGATCCTCTGTGATTTGTGCTGTCAATATGGACACGTATTGTATAGTTCACAACACGTGTTGCATAGTTCTTTTTGTATTCTGTTGTCATAGAGACACTACATAGAGCATTATGATGTCACTCATCTGTGGCTATCTTGCTGCTGCACTCACAACGAAAAAAATCCTTACAACTTAAGTTAAACTGAGTCTGAAGAAGAAAACACATGAAAGACAAAAATAAACACTGACTTCTATCGGCAATGAGAGGGGATAACAAACTACCTTTCTGCTTTGACAATAAGATATAGAAAAGAGCAGTTAAAGTCGATGAAAATAAGAATAAAGTCGAGTGGAGTGAGTGTCTGCTTCCCCACAGCCGTGACAGCACCTAAGTCAATATGGAAACATTCGTCCTCCATTTTTATTGCCACATTTCAACCTTGAACAAAAACCCAGAGTGGTGGCACTTCAAGTATCACTTATGAGTCGTGACAATTCCATAAAGAACTGTGTTAGACTAATGCTCGAAGAAGTTTTTTTGTAGTAATGGAGTCAGACTTAAAAAGTTTGTTGGGTAATTTATTCAAGAGGAGTCTGACTGTGGCTCGCTGTGCTTAACACTGAGGTAACTTAAGTGGTAAAGAGCATAAAAAGGTCATAATTTACACTGAGGCACTGATTCATGACTAAGAGCTAGGAACCATTGCTAATTTAGTAATGCACACTTTCAAGTCATTCCTCGTTTACCACACATCATTGACTATATTCGTAAAGTTGTTCCATGTGTTTAAACCTGGAGAATATTAACATATATTTCTTGTTAGGGTTGTTAGTTGTTTTGAAAGCATTAGTGGCCAATAAGAATTCAGATGGGGTCAGTTCCTTTGGGCTCCACCCCCTGATGTGCACCTGGATAGTCACAAATGTTGAACACCAGCGTTTAAGCTCCGACGCAACATTGAGCTCATATGTAAACAGAGCGAAACTGTTTTCGCTAGATGTTGCTTTCTTCATTTGTGTCTGTGATGTTTCCTTTGTGCTGTTTGTGTTTGTCTGTGTGTTTGTGGTCAGTTTGTGTGCAGGGTTTTTGTGGCTGTTAATGAAAAACATCCCCACTGTGGATGGTGCAGTGGAGGGTGCAGAGTGTTGATGTTTACAGAGTCATTTAAGGGCTCCTAATTCATCGAAGCAGATTCTAATATTAGCAAATGAACTTGTTTATATCTCTGTGTCTCCAGAGGCTGGAATGACTGAGCTCACCGGGCTCTTCGTCGAGAAACCTCCGGATAATTTCGTCGCCGTCGCAGGTTTGAAAACGCACATAGACACATGAGCGATAATGGAACGTATTGGCCAGTGTCGCGTGAGTTCGTCAATGTTGTTTTTGTGAACGGCAGGATCGGATGTCACTTTCATCGCCAGGGTGGACTCCACCACCCTGGCCAGGAAACCCACCATGAAGTGGCTGAAAGGCAAATGGCTGGACCTTGGCAGCAAGGCTGGGAAACATATGCAGTTCAAAGAGACGTATGACAGGAACACTAAGGTGTGTGAGTGTGTGCACTTGAATTCTTTTCGTTAGTTCAGTGCTCCAAACCTACAGAAAGAGATTCTGTAGACATTCTATTGTTGTTCTGCTGTTGTACTCAGTTGTTGACAAACACAACAAAATCGACAAGTTTTCAAATACTAAAGACAGAGACACAACATGAAGAAGAAGTAAGAAGAAGCCATTCAACTTCAAGCCTTTTAAATCTATAGTTAAAACAAAGATTTGACTCAGTCAACAAGCTAAGCAAGAAGGCTTTTACTTTGAAAATTATGACAGGAAGTGATATCTGTGATGATGAGTTATACATTAGCTGAAGTGTCAAGCAATGGCTGAAAAACATGGAAATCACTGCCAGTGGGGATGAGAGGTAGCAAGAACACTGTAGTTGTGCAACACTTACCCTAGTGTTGGGCGAGTAGTATTACAGTCTGGCCTGCATTTACTGAATATTCTCTTGACATGTCTGGAAAATAATACAGAGACATCTTTGGTACAACAGCAATACAACCATTTGCATACACTCGAATGATTTTTGTTGTCAAACAATATACACATAGATCCTTTAAGG
>JAFBJT010009524.1:114472-131311 GCA_016785325.1 Chascanopsetta lugubris | reverse complement strand
TCTCTCTCTCTCTCTCTCTCTCTCTCTCTCTCTCTCTCTCTCTCTCTCTCTCAGCCCCGACCAGTGAGCCGAAACGCCTGACGGTGCATGATGTGACGAACAGCACATGCAGCCTGAGGTGGCTGGCCCCGGAGAAGATTGGAGCTGGAGGCCTGGATGGATACGTTATTGAATACTGCAAGGAAGGAGGTGATGAAAACACACATCAGGATATAACAGATTGAACCCTCACAGGCCATTTAAAAACATCCGCCGATTAGATCCCGATTTAAGGGCCCCCTATTTAATAACCGGCGTATATCCCCTGTGTCGTAAAATGGCACATTTAATATGATTTCAGTGGAAAGGCATTAAGATTAAAATCCCACTGCCATGTGATTTATTTCACGTTGGATTCCCAGATACAGAGTGGGTGGCGGCCAACACGGACATCTGTGAGAAACAGGGATACGTGGTGCGCGGCCTCCCAGTGGGAGAGAAGATCAACTTCAGGGTGGTGGCGGTAAACATCGCCGGACGCAGTCTCCCCGCCACGCTGCAGCAGCCTGTCACCATCTGCGAGATCGTTGGTGAGACAGTCGACTTCATTTACTTCATTTTATTACGTTTAAAGGTGGAGTGTGTCAGATTTCAGTCCTTTTTTGTCACTCCTATACGTAGAAATGAAATGACAAAACAATATATGTAGATATTTTGAGGAATGTATAATCACCCCAAATATATGACTTACTTTTTACATTACCCTAAAATGAGCCTTTTAATGTATATTTACACCAGGAGGGTTCCGCCCTATGGGGGCCACCATGTTTTTACAAGAGCCCAGAGTGTACGTACTAGCCATCTGTTGAGCTTGCATGACACCCAGGGCTACCATAGGTTCACCTGCATGCTCGGATGGGAAGGGTGAGGCAAAGGATACAACATGTAACTTCACCTGTAGATGTCACCGAATCTTACACACTGCACCTTTTAAGGTACGTACTAAGGTTTTAACATGCTGACTCTCTCTGTGTCAGAGCATCCGAAGATTCGCCTTCCTCGTGATCTGAGAACAAAGTACATCAGGAGAGTGGGAGACAAGCTCAACCTGACCATCCCCTTCCAGGTTAGAGGTGCAATGCGAACTCATGGTGTCAAATCCATCCGTTATCATTACATTAAATACACTACTTATCCTCTGAGGTTTGCAGAGGCCAGCTGAGATAGCTGCATCTGGATAGGTCAAACAAAATTGTATAAAAATGTCATGTCATCTTCAACCTCTTATCCAGTAATCTGGGTCATGGATACCAGGACACATTGTGTCAGGGCCAGTGACTCTGCAGCAGGGCCTGTGTGGGATTTGCACCGGTGACCTTTGCTTCCTAAGGAGACTGCTCTAACCGCTGAGCCACTACCACCCCCTACACAAAAATGGCTGGACCCAATTTGTTATTTCTTTTTAAAGAACATACATTTGAAATCATCTCACAACTAGAGCAGTTTGGCCGCTTTCTGAGACGCTCTGTAGGGCTCCTGCCCCGCCTCTATCACAAATACACTGCTCTGATTGGCAAGCTGGCCTGGCTTCTCCCGATTGGTCAGCTGCTCCAAGAAGAGGTGGAAAGTGTCCTGCCCATAAATATAGAACAGACTCTCACCCATGACATCTGACATCAGCTCAAAGAGGACTGTGGTGAACAACGCCCCCTCCTCTTCTGCAGGCCATCAGAATTTTTAATCAGACATGGAACCTATAGAGAAAATCCATACAACCAATCAAAGGATCACTCATAAAAAATCCTTTAAATTCAAACTGCAACTCAACTTTGCCTCTGACTTAAATTTTTAAAAGGTAAACATCACATTACGAATGACCTTCCCCACCCCCCACCCCTTTTTTGTCTTGCAGGGTAAACCACGCCCGATCGCCACCTGGTTCAAGGACGGTCAACCCATTGACCCCCAGATGGTCAACGTGCGCAACTCAAACGTGGACACCATCCTGTTCATCCGCTCGGCAGAGCGGGAGCACTCTGGAAAGTACGAGCTGCTGCTACAGATCGAGAACCTGGAGGATAGGGCCACCATCGAAATCAGGATCATCGGTGAGGTCGTCAAGAGATACAACAAATGTATTTTTTTCCCCACCTTTTACTGAGATAACATTTCGATCCAACAGAGAAGCCCGGGCCTCCTAAGGACGTGAAGGTGATGGACGTGTGGGGCTTCAACGCAGCACTGGAGTGGGAGGCCCCCACGGACGACGGCAACTGCGAGATTACAGGATACACCATTCAGAAGGCGGACATGAAGACCAAGGTGAGAGAGGGAGAGCTTTGACGGCCCCTAGACGTCCCCTTGCTGATGGGTCTGTATAATATCTGGCCTCTCTTCCTCTCCATTCAGGAGTGGTACACCATTTTGGAACACAACAGACGGACAAACTGCACAGCCTCAGACCTGATCATGGGCAACGAGTACATGTTCCGCATCTACAGTGAAAACCTCTGCGGCCTGAGCGAAGAGCCGCGCATGAGCAAGAACACGGCTGTGATAGCCAAAACAGGTGCGCTGGTGTGTGTGCGTGTGTGTGTATATATATCTATATATATATCTATATATATATAGATATATATATATATATAGATAGATATATATAGATAGATAGATACATATATATATATATGTATTCACAGTATATACATGTATGTGTGTATGGGTTGTGGTTGCATTTTTTCCATCAGTGCTGCAAAGGTTACGTGAAATGAGCCTCCCACTCCTCTCTGATTTATTGGGGTTGACGGCGCTTGTCGGCCCTCTCACCTCTCTCCTCAGACCTGGAGCACAAACGAGCCCCCTTCAAGGAGCAGGACATGTGCTGTATGCCCAAGTTTACTCAACCCCTCATGGACAGAACCGTGGTGGCAGGTTACAGCACCGCTATCAGCTGTTCCGTCAAAGGCTTCCCCAAGGTAAACCGTGACGTCGCCGGCGTCGCACGAGGCTGAAATTTAATTAGTTCGGGGGAGTGGTGTCAGAGTGTTTTTTCCCGTCTCGCAGCCCAAGATCGTGTGGATGAAGAACAAGATGATCATCGGCGACAACCCCAAGTACTTGATGCAGAACAACCAGGGAGTGCTGACCCTCAACATCCGCAAGCCCAGCGCCTTCGACGGAGGCAAATACTCCTGCCTGGCTGTGAATGAACTGGGCAAGGACGAGGTGGAGTGTAAACTGGACGTCAAAAGTAAGAACACGAGCGATGATGCCAAGAAGTTATAGATGCTCACGTTTCATTGGTGGGCACCCCATTTCATTTTCAGTACGTCTCGTTCCTCCACAGTGTTCCAAGAACCGGAGGCGAAGTGAGAAGCCGAACAGCAACGAATATGAAATAATCCAGTGGATGAACAATAAATGTCACTATGTGAAGTTCTCACTGCGAATGGTGAAGTGATAAATCAATAAAATGTAGTGATGCCTGCCATGAACTACTATTTATTCTCCATACATTTAATTTCTCTGGTAAATCAATGTCATCGTCCTCGCTGTATATTATCTTTGTCATCTAAGAAAAAGGCACAGAGCTCCCTCACACACACACAGAATCTAAATTATTAAAATACACCACACATTATTATTAGAGCTGTTTCCACAGCTCCACAAGCACCTTTCTGTATTTTTGGCACGTCACTTTACACCTCCCTGGTGTAGCGCGCTCTCCTCCTGTGGATTGCCACTGCTATGCTGCACAACAGCGCCACTGCCAGGAGACCCACGGCCACTGCAAGAGCTGTTAAGACACCTGTGGGGGGGTGACAATCCTGGTTAAGCACATGTGGATGAGTCACATTTAGGGGAAGCTTTGGCGTTTTCACATGAGGGAGCGTTCACAGTGTCTCCCTCCGTGGCTCAGGAAAGGAAATGCAGTTTGATGTGTTGATGATGTCACGCAAAACTCCTCCTCACCTGTGCTCGACAGTTTCGTCCTAAACCCGCACTCGACCTCCCAGTCATCCGCCACCACGTCCCGCACCAGCTCCTGGAACAGGGACAGCGGGCAGGGGTTCAGCCCGTTGCATCCCGGCACAGCGTTGGGATAGGGATCCCGCCAGGAGTCGTTGCGGTAAAACAGCTCCAGAGAATAGGACCTGAGGGATTATTAGGATGAATAGAACGAGATGACACGCAATTACGGTAGGCATTATGTAAATGGCTTTATGTCATGCGCTAATTTGACCATTACGGGCCTGGAGCTCTGCCAGATCCTCATCCAGATGAAAAACAGTGAACGCACTCGAACGGTTCGGTTTTGTGTTTAAATGTGGAGTGTGATAAGGAGCTTAAATATGCACGGGGTGGGGGGGGGGGGTCATGGAGGAGCGTCATTACCCATCATACTCCTGGTAGAACTCGAAGAGCTGACAGGCGGCGTAAGGTGGGAGAAGGCCGTTGTACACGTCCAGCGCTGCCTGCAGGGTGATGAGTGTAGAGTCATGCTGGAATGATAAACAACACGTCACGGCAGTGAGCAGCTGAACAAACACACACACACACACACACACACACACACACACACACACACAGTTGGTGTGGTAGATTATATAATGTGTAGGATTGCAATGTCTTAACACTGGACTTACAGCAGAGTACATGATGAATTTTAGCGGGCTGCCTTGCTCGACGGCATGGGTGAAATTCCTCAGGATGGCATTCAGGAGAAGCCCTGGTGCGATAAAGGAGATAGCTGATCTGATGTTGTGCATGTGCACAAGCGTACTATTTCTTGTTTGCAAAAACTGTCACAGCAAAACACAGCAATAAGATGTTAATATTATAGCTATGCTAACAACATATTCGCCTAAAGTTAAGATTGCAAGTTTTGACTAGATCGGAATTAGAAAAATGTACATATATGGAGAATTTCAAAATAAAGCCTTTTTAAAACAAATAAATGGATTCGGTCAACAGGCTTTTATTTTGAAATTCTGACAGGAAGTGATATAAATATCCATTGAGGTGATGTACTCCACTCCACCACCACTAGGAGGCAAGTGAACCTCAGCAAAATGGAGCTAAAGGCAGACTCACTGCTGCCTTGGCTGATGACTCACTCTAGTGGTATAATAATGGTATTACAGGGCGGACGGATGGACTGGCACTTTCTGTGTCTCTACTTCACCACGTTTCATTAACTGCCGAGTATTTTACAGGAATAAACCCACACTTGGCTCCTTTGAGGCAGTGTGAATGAAATGTCCCCACACACCAACACAATCCCTCTGACCTTATTGAGCATCTGCACTCGTCATTAACCCATATGTGCAAATGTGTTTGGAGAGATCTGACCCGGCTCTTCACACAAACAAAGCCTCTGTCAACAATCCGGCTGGATTTGCGATAATAAGATTTTTTTTTGTCACAACAACACTTATTGAATAAATGTGGCCCGACGTGAGGCCCCCCACCTCCCGAGAGTCTCGCCTTCTCTTTCCTCTTGTGGCTCAGGATGCTGAACATCACCTCGAACGACGCGATTCTCTTCAGGCTTTCCAGGACGTCTTGGGTGGCCCAGCGCGGGAGAGTCAAGTTATGGATCCTCTGTACGTACACACACACACACACACACACACACACACACACACACACACACACACACACACACACACACACACACACACACACACAACCATTAGCATCATGCTAATAATCCCACTACACTACATATGAATCACAATGGACTGTGTGTAAAAAAGGCTGCGTTTCATCACTTCTATTATCCCAGTTATTTTTAGCTGTTCTGAAGATAACGGACACAGCTCGTTTTTCTGTGTCTGTGTTGAATGAGCGTATTCAACCTGGCCTAGAATCCTCCCATCCCATAATGCTTTAATTATCATTTCAATATGTCCGCCTATTCATGTCTTACTAGGTGTGTAAAAATGATTTCTCCACACCCCCGCATCCTGCCACCCCGTCCTTCTGCAGATATGCTGAAGGAAGCGCTTTCTCCTTCGCCGGCTTCTCGTGTTAATAATTGAAGCGTTTTGTAAATACACGCAGGGAGTGCACAATCTTTTATTGTGTTGCATGTGGGTGAATGATATCAGCATACCTGACAGGTAAGAGTGTCGTAGACCCTCCATATCTTCTTGCCCACCAGTTTGGCCACAGGGTAGCCGGTGTGGTTGGAGAGTGATTCCACAAAGTACTGCAAAAAAAAAGAAAGAAAGAAAGAAAGAAAAAAGAGCCGTGGCATTAAACTTTTCACTGTGAATAAAAAAAGCTCCAGGAAATGCAGTGCTCATTATCTTTTTTATGAGAAGTATTAAACATTTTTTTGTGTTTGGCGCTCATAAAATATTTCTCATTCGGCATTGAGGATGCAAAGATGCAAATTAGCTACTTTATTTAACGGTTTAAATATAGTTTACCGATGTGAGTTTAACCTCTGTGGGCGGGCGCAGTGAGAAACGGCTCCATTTTGGATCCTGTACATGTGACTCTCAGGGCGGCACACGTGGGACCGGGTTTAATTAAACCCTTTTTCACTGTAATTCTTAATCTAATTCAATCCAGGCGTTAATTAGCATCTGCGAGAATGTGAGAGAAATTGCACCGTGCAGCTTTTTGAAGGCACAGGAGCCACCGTGCCTGAGAAATGGCATCGAGAGGACATGATGTCTACGGTAGAACTAACAGGTCCGCGGGAGGTGCCGATAACATTGGCAGTAGCAAGCGCGGTGCGAAGCATACATTTCACTATTTCGCAGAAATGTGCATTTAACAGTGTTGACACCCGACAAACCCGAGGCATGAATATGCAGAAACAAGCTGCGGCCGAGGTGATGGGAAGTATTATTCACGACGAGTTTGATTATATCATCCGGACCAGGTCAAACGAGAGGTACTTAAAAAGCTCAACAGTCACTCCACTCCTGTTTGGACTCGGCCTCACCTGATGAGCCCTAAGGAACCTCTGGTAGTGCTCGCTCTCGAAGGTGTCCGTCATCAGCGTTCGGAGCCTCGGACAGTCTTTGCTGGGAGACTTGAGCAGCTAGAGGGATGAGAAACATAGCATCGATTTGCGTTTACCACAGTTATTCTACCGGGCACAGTTCTCATTTCACACTAGGATAAAACTGGGAATTTCGGTGTGCTGGAGCAAACACAAGGGGGTGGAGCCACAACTTTGGCGACTCGAATTAAAGGCCCGGTTTTTAAGATTTAGACTAAATGACTTCCATTTTCTTTGGTAGAGACTGATTTTATTATTTTATTATTATGATGTATCTAAGAGGATTTTATCACTTGAATGCATTTTTATTTTTTATTTTCAATAGCTTAGACTGAGCCCTTAATACTTATATCCTCTACACTGAGGCAGTTATACTGCACCACCATGGTTCTACGGATGCCCAAAATGGACAAACCTCACAAACACCTTTTTGAGTTTCAACCATAGACTGTGGACATGGCGTCAATGAGGTCACCCATTGGTTCCTGCGGAGTGCTAATCACCATCTTGCCAATGCCTGACTCCTAGTTCCATCCAAATACGGGCAAAGAGGCGGGGCACAGGAAGAGGGGTGGCCTTATCCCCCAAGATGACTGGGGTGGGTATTCAGCTGGAAGATACTTGACCACTAGATGTCTCTAACTCCTACACACCGGACAAACAACACAAACAATGACCACCAAAGGAGCTGTGAAGTGAGGGGTATTCAGCTGCAGCGTGTAAGCTCTAATCCTACACACTGTACCTTTAAATTATACAGTTTTCTTGGCCTGGCGCATGAGAGGAAATATTTATGTGACCCTGCGGCCGCACCTTGTCCTGAGCCCTGGGGACTGTGTGCACTGGAATGGGCCGCCAGAGCAACTGGGGCATGATGGGGAGTGGGCGTCGGGATGGGAGGAACATTCCCGCCAGGCAGGCCTGGGCGCTCATCAGGGTCCGGTCATAGTCTGTGCTCCGGACGTACAACTGTGGGAGAGACGGAGGAAAAAAAAACACGTGTTCTTTCAAATAGGACAAGTTTGCTTTTTATAGAAAATCGGGAATGAATTTTGGAAAAGGAGTGAATTTGCATTTGCGCAGTGGAAACCCTCATCATGCCGCCGCTATTTCTATTTTAATCAATGCACAGAGCCGGGCTGAAGTGTATCACGCGTGAGCTGTATTTATCCCAAGTTAACCGAGGTATTCCCTGAGCAACGGGGAGGAGGGGGAGTCGGGAGAGATCCGAACGGATGAGCCGGGGAGGGGGAACAACATCCGTCTTTGCCGTGATCTCTTCTGACATCAGGCTTCGCTCGTCTATATCTCTCTGTCACCCCGTGTCAGCTTTTTGCACACAGTAAATCACACTGATAAGGTTGGATGTCCCTGTGATGCCGAGGAGGCTTGTTTTCCAACCCCCCCCCCCTCGCCCCCCTTCTGCTTCTGTCGAATTAAAACAGACGTGGCAGCGCGGGGAAATGTATGCTACGATTTGACTGAGATTTGGGTGACAAATCGCCAATGACAGGTACGGAGAGGAGCGGTTATTTTTGTGGTAATTGCGTGTTATTTAAAAAACAGAGGAGGAGGAGGAGGAGGGTCATGCATGGCTGGAAAACAGTAAGTGGGGGGGGTGGATTCAGGCAGGAAAAGGGAAACTGGAAATCATATCTCGGTAATGACAGTGTGCTGAGCATGCAGCCCAGGGGCACAGTGAACCAACATGCATGCTGCCAACCACGCTGCACATGGAACGACATCCCCCTCTTCCATGTTACGGCGCGTTAGGAGGCCGCGGCGGCGGTGATATCACCAATATGAGTCACGCTCATTAACCTAGAGTGGTTACAGGCGTCACACATTAACGCCGGCCACACATGAACTCCTTCCCCATGTTGGAGCGAGGGGACGCATGACGGCAGGATTAGGTGTCACCGGGGGGTGGGGGGGCATGGCTCTCGGGGGGTGGGGGGGACATGGCTCTCGGGGGGGCTTCAGATTCAGCTTCGGCGCAGAACGAAGAACAAAAACGTCACATGCACATACACAGTCACCAGCCACTTTGTTAGGCACACCCGCTCAACTGCTCGCTCACGCGAGCGTCCAATCAGCCAATCGTATGGCAGTAATGCGTTTAGGCATGTCAAAAGGGATCTGAGTTTGGTCAAAATGTAAAAAAACCAAACAGATGATTTAAAGGAGCATTACATAATTTTTTTCCATTTTAAATTAACTTTTAAAGGTGCAGTGTGTAAGATTTGCTGACCTCTAGAGAGGAAGTTACATGTTGTATCCATCACCTCACACTCACTCTTCTGAACATGCAGGAAAACCTGTGGTTGACTTCGTTTGTCATTAAAACTCAAAAAGGTGTTTAATGCGTCCTCTTTTACGTGATTATAAATTGCTGAAAATGTCCGTATGTTTTGCAATACTTCTAGAGGTGACAAAAGTGACAAAAATCGTACACACTGCACCTTTTAGACCAAACAGAGTATTGTTGTGGCGAAAAGAGATGAGTCAAGCGAGGAATCAGACGATCGAGACACAGGTGTCAGACGGGGCGTCTCCTTTATTCACAGCAGCCCCGCTAACAGCGTAGCTGGAGATAACTCTCTGTCATACGGACTGAGCATGACTCTCTTATACCTCCGCCAGCGTATGAGTGTCCCAGCCTCTGTCTTCTCCAGGTCTCATCCTCATGTTCTTGGATGTTTCCCAGCGCACATATGACTAGTTGTGTGTTGATGTTCTCCCGCTTATGCCAAATCTCTCCTACAGTATGAAAATGTTTTTTATAAAGATGATTTAAAGAGGGAATTACGTAACTTTTATTCGTTTTAAATCAACTTTTAATACCAATGAGCTCAACGGCTGTTACAAAAGCTATTCCCCGGCTTTGTCTGCTGCGTCTATCATTTAGTGGTCAGCTATTACGTGAAATGACTCAGGTCTCCATTATCCAGGTGAAGTGACGTTGGAGTGATGCATCCAGATACAGTGTGTCCGCTTCCTCCTGGACCTTTTGTACGAGGTGTAAGCATCTTTCAAGTATGTAATTGTGCTCTGATACAAAGGCACCACTGCGTAAAAAGCTCAGAAATAGGGTCAGCAAATAAATGACCGGTATTCTCTCTCGCTCTTTCTCTCGCTCTCTCTCTCTCTCTCTCTCTCGTGCACACTGGCTCACATTAGAGCCATGGCGGAGAAACTGCCGCTCCAGATCCGCTCAGCCAGTTGCTGCAGTGGCTTAGCTCTGTATTGTTGACATATTTTCTTTGAGTTTGCATGAGCGAGTGGCACATCACCACTCTTGAAATGTTCCCTAATGCTCCTTTAAAGTAGTTCAGATGGTGAAAAGTAGGTCAAACCCATAGATTGCATGTAAGGATGAACGTGATGTCACCCATATAGGTTTCTGCAGAGTGCACGGTTTACTTGTGGCCATCCTAACTTCTCCTACCTCCTGGTTCATCCAAAAATGGGCAAAGAGACGGGGCAGAGGTAGAGCTGGGGGTGGATGCCGTTGCGGCATCCACAGAACGTACCGTGTTGGCCCAGGTGTCACTCAAGAGGCCACACCCCCAAAGCGTAGCTTGTACGGTTTTCCCATGTTAACACAGGAGTCTGTGGGGATTGACTCGCTGTTGGAGGCAGCCTCAAGTGGCCATCCTGTGAACTGCAACTTTTCCTACTTCCACATATGTTGACACTTGGTCTCAGTGCTTGTATGTGTGCGTGCCTAATAAAGTGGCTGGTGAATGTATGGATTGCATTGATGAACAGCCCCACCTCTTTGTTGTGGTAGTCCTCGCTCAGGAAGTTGCCATAGCGCCTCCTCAGGAACCGGCCCAGTTCAAACTGCTGTTTCATGCCCAGCTGAAAGGAAAATTGCCCTTGTTTGTTCATTTTTCTTTCTTTCTTTCTCTCTCTCTTCTTTTTTTTGACCTTTTCACTGAGGATGTGGCAGATTTATTCTGTGACATTATTTACATAAAAACAACTCATTCCTGCGCCCGTCTGAGGGGCATCTGAGAGCCCGAAATAATGTTTATTCACCGTAAACTGGCTAATTGCCTGAGAGCAGAGCAGTGTCACAGAAGGAAGCAGTTTAATTAAAAATCTGCGCGAGACCTTCTTTCTTCCATGTCAGGACTTGCTATAAACTGATTTTTCTATTCAGCATGATGAAATGAAATATGCTGCCATTTCTGACACCACCTAAGAGCTCAATACAAAAGTGGCTTGGACACAGGCCTTTAATCACTCTGTGAGGGCTCGTCCTCTGTGAGACACTTTTTACATCATGTTTTATTTTCATTACAAAAACAGTGTTGTGTCTGCTCTCATGTGCTACACTGATGCTGAGGAGCGACTTCCTGTCATTATTCAGTCGCCAGCGTTCAGTAACGGATTGCTTGTAATGAAATTAAAGGTCCAGGGTGTAAGATTTAGGAGATTGTTTCCCCTATTCATATACACAAAAAGTAAAGCTTTTATCATAATTACACTGATGAATGTATGAGTCGTTGTTTTCATTTCCCAGCAGCAGCTCCTCTCTACTGAGGCCATGTGCCCAGACATCTTATGAGCTTTAATGGTGACTGAGAACCACCAACAGTTGGTAGGGTGTTCAACTACAATATGCAACTTTACCGCTAAACTGAATTTGCTTCATTATTGTTCAAATGTGGCATTAATTTTTTTCGTTTGAATGATTTATTTAAAGATATAGTACGAATAAATTCCCCTGAACAAACATCATTTAGACTAACAGAAGTATTTCCTCTCAATCACAATTAATGAGCTGCGGGATTCGTAAGTACCTAGATTCGAGTTTTTATATGGTTGTTTTGATGCCAAAGTTCATTAAACAGAAAATGATGAGTCAGCACATCTGAAACTTGACAGACAGAGGTGATGAAAATCAGATGACAAGACACAACCGCCCTCCGGTTTTTGCTCCTACTGACTTTTTTTTATGTGACCTCCCTTGTTGGCACCATTTCAGGCACAGGACATTCTCCATGTAAATAAGAATAAAGCCAGGACATTGGAGGTCACCTGACAGACCCAAGGTCACAGGTCACATAAGAAGTTAGCGAGAGTGTCCAGGCATTTCTCACACAATAATAATCACACACACACACACACACACACACACACACACACAATCAGCGAGTGTAGAGCCCTGTACCTCGGTCAGTTGTCCGAAGCCCTGGGCCCACACCTCCTCCCCATGTGGGTCCCTGGGGTAGGACTCGATGGGTGATCGATCGCCATGTCTGAACACCTGAAAAAAAGTCACAAACGCGCGGCGTCACCGTGGAGTCACGTGTGCCGCCGCCGTGTCGGACGTTACGGTGCGCACCTCA
The DNA here is from genome assembly GCA_016785325.1 of Chascanopsetta lugubris. NCBI lineage: Eukaryota > Metazoa > Chordata > Actinopteri > Pleuronectiformes > Bothidae > Chascanopsetta > Chascanopsetta lugubris. The sequence continues at coordinate 118,951 of JAFBJT010009524.1, read as the reverse complement.
GGCAGGAAATCCACCCTGGGATAAAAGTCAGAAATAGAAACCTGAGACCTGGAGGGCAGCCGGGCTTCTGAGTTAAGACGGAGCAGAGTCACTGTGATGATGTCATGGAGACACAAACGCTGAGAGCGGCTCGGTGAGTGTGATTCAACCGTGGACTCGCTTTCTGAGTGGTGACATTACCCACAGGTTGATTAAACCGGATTATGGACACATCTGATTCACTCCTATTTTTGCGCCACAGTGACTCGAAGTCATGAGTGGAGAAGCTCCAGGACAGAGGAGATCTCAAGATGCAATCAACACAAGTCGTGGCTCTGCACTCAGAGGGTTTGTGGTTGTGTTAAAGCCAAACATGTTGTTTGGAGCAGTACTAGGATTTTACACTGGGACAGAGGAACACCCTTACATGCTCATTCATAGTTTAACTTGGTCAAAGTTGGAATTAATCGTCAGATTTTGATACATTTAATGTGTTTAATTCACTCAAATTGATTAAATAATCCTAACCTATGAAGAGTTAAAGACAAGAAGTTATATTTTTGATTTGGTGTACTTTGTAATATTATCTACTTTTGTATTCTGTTTTATTCTATTTTTTTACTCAATCTGTAATTTCATTTTTCATCATTTGAAATTATTCAAATCTAAAAGTCATAATATTCCAACTGTTTTATGACAGTTAAATGAATATTAGTATGATTTGGTATAATTTGTATGTGGATCTCCAATGTTATAAAAAAAAAATAGAAAATATTATGTTAAAATACATTGTTAAACAACAACATTGTTATCCACAAGTTATGAGAGGAAATATATTTTGAGAATTTAAAACAAGATTAAACTGGTACAGCACACGATGACAACTTCCTAACTACTTACATTTAAGTTTAATAGAACTCAGTAACTTATGAGATACCGTCTGGATTCAAAAGTGGTTCATCGATTTGCATATTTCATATACTACATAATAACTCAGTGGAACACAAAATAAATATAGTTTAGAATGATCAAAATAAAAAAAAGTAAAAAAACATCACCTCTTGTCTCCACTCAGTCACACTGGCCCGACTCGTAGAAATACTAAGTGTCAGCCGTGGACTTGAAGTTGTAAACTCTCAGTGTGACATAACAGATCAGACCATAATACAACTCAAGTCAGTACGGTGGGACTTGAACATATAAGTCGGACATGTGAGGCGACAGATAAGGCGCCGGAAACGATGAATAAAAAACTTTTCACTTAAAATCCTTCTATCATATACATTATTTTACTGAACTCAGTGTGAGAGAGGAAAGAGAGAGAGAGAGAGAGAGAGAGAGAGAGAGAGAGAGAGGAACAAATATGCAAAGAGGTTTATGAACAAAGCCGCGGTGTCTGGGTGAGATACGCTGTCAGAGTTTAGACTCAAGACTTAAGTAATCCTCCCTCACATAAACGTGTGCTATAATAACGCTCAGCCCGCAGCAGAGTACAGTCTGATCATGTACAGTAGAATCACACTGCCGTAATCTAAAGGAGCTTAGATTAACATTCCAGCATACGGGGAGCGCATCTTGTAATCATACGAGAGACATGAAGAAGATGAAGGTGTAATACGATACTATTATTATTATTAGTATTATTATTATAGTAAAACTCACAGCAACAACAAACTTCAGCACCCGGCACTCTGCAGTGAGGCAGAGGCAGCTCAGGAGGAGGAGAGTTCTCTGGAACATCCACATTGTTGTGATTTGATCACAGGAGATGCTCTGCTGACAAGAAGAAAGAAAAATGATCATGCAAAAAATAAATAAAATAATATAAATTGTATATCAGTGAAATTTAGCTTCACAATAGGTTTGTTCAGTTCATTTTCTGCCCTCCACTTTGACGTAATGTTGATTTTCCACCTGCATTAACAATGTATGAAAGCGTTTGCACAAAAATGCCTTGTCACAAAAAATCGCCGCCGCTTGCATAAATGAACACGTGCACTTACCTCAGCATACTTGTTCATATTTGGCTGTTTTAGCACAAGGATTCACCGCCGTGCATCCCTCCCAAAAAATCTGCACTCCTAACTGGATTGACATTAAGTGCATGTTCCGGTAAAGGAGGCAGGGCTTTTATAGCCCTCCTACGTGACCTCGTCTCACTTGCCCTCCCAAAGGGATTTCCGGTCCCAATCTACTTCGTAGTCGACTCCAGTCCAAATCACTGTCTCCGCCAATTCCTGGCCGCTCGGTGACATGACAGCTCACCCTGGCGTACATGTTTGAGTCAGCTTTTCAACTCAAGGATACACGTTGAGCTTCCTGCGAAAAAAAGAAATGTGGACCAATCCACCTCAAAGGTGCAGTCACGTCTCCCGACGGGACTTCACGGCTTTACGGGGACAATGCGACAGAAGAAATCGCTTAAGATAAGACTGTACGCGACCACCTGGCTTCTCTCGGTGCGTAAGCACACGTGCGCGCGCTTACACACTGGCCACAGGCGGCAAAACACTCATTATAACTTGCAATGTCATCTGTCAGGGCTTTAACCCCAAAATTACAGTGCCAGGGGTGTTTTCCCTGACTCAGCGCAGGCCTAAGTATCTGTTAGTATCAAAGCAGCTTTATGAGACACAATGGGATTAGTGAGTGTGAAGATTGCGGACGGCGCGGCGTTGACATCACGTTTGATAAGTGTGAGATAGGATCTATGGCACAAAGTCACACGCAGTCGAGAGATTCAACCAGACGACTCGTCTTACGTGTTTTGACGTTCAAACTTCATCCGATGACAGAGTCCGCGTCAACGTCATGTCAAAACAAGGTTCGAACCCTCATTGCGGATGAAGTGATGCCTTTAAAAACTGCCGAATGGACGAAAATACATGTTTGTTTTGTTGTCGACAAATTTGCCTTGTTGGCCAAAAGCTGATCAACCCTCTGCACACAAACTCCACACAGTTACACCCTGGGTGACACGACCATTTATAATGACTTGTGACTACTGCTTATAATCTGTGATCTGCAGTTTACAACATTTCTGTTCTCCATGTTTTTGTGTGTAAGAGATGAATGAAACATTTTGAGTGTATTCATTTCTAGATGTCTCCTGAGGGAACCAATGGGCTCCAGTCGGGCCGAGGAGAGTTTTGAGTACAGCGGCCTTGAGAGTTCAAAAACAGTTCACTTTGCAACCAAAGGACACATTCGCAGTAAAGGGAAAACACACCACACACACACACCATACACACACACACACACACACACACATACACACACAACACACATACGGGCTGAACATTGCTGGAAGATAATCATTGAATTTAAAGGTACAGTATCTAGGAATTAGTGATATGTAGTGGAATGTGAATGCATGGAGTTAAATACATCTTTCATTTCATTCCAATATGGCTGCCTCCGAGAGAGGACTGGCTCTGATGGGTTAATGTTACACCAGGAGTTTATATTCTCTACAGAGGCCACCATGTTGCTCCACCATATGTTTACAGTAGCCTAGAATGGACAAATGATAACTGACGGCTACCACGGGTTCTCAAAAATGTATGTAAGGGTGAGGTGAGGGGTATTCAGCTGCAACATGGAACTTCCCCCGCTAGATGTCACTGGAGTTTACACATCGTACCTTAATGTACTTTGCCCAATGGTGCATGTCTCCCTGTGTCCATCTGCTGTACTCCGCCTGTCACAGTGGTGTACAGCAATCCAACCCTGTCACAGTCTGAAATGGACGGACGGACACACACACTCACACACACACACACACACACACACACACACACACACAGACACGCACACGCACACACACACATTTTGCCAGACTGTATAAACATGGTACTGTAGCTGGTACAGGTCAGGTTTTATTGCACCTGCACAAATACATCAGAGCATCCACCTGTGCTGCGGCACAGCACATTTACATACTCAAGGTCCTGCATGGAGCGAAGGAGTCTCATCAAACGCACACACACACACACACACACACACACACACACACACGCACACTCCAATACATGTACACACACATCAACATATGAACATTTGCTCCTTCTGTTGATACACAACAGTTCAGTGAAGGGTCACTAAACATGCCTGCACACACACACTCACAGCTGCGTGCTCTCTCTCTCTCTCTCTCTCTCTCTCTCTCACACTCACAAAAACATGACACACACATGCACATATGCACATGCACACATACACAAACAAACGCACACACACAGACATATTCACACTCAACCCCCCCCCCCCCCGCCCCCCCCCCCCCCACCCCAATATGGCTGTAGTGTTTTTGTCTTTGTTGAAATAATTGCAGTGATTTTCAAGACCGTCGTCATGGCAACGCAGAGGTTGATGCATGTTGACAGAATCTGTTGCAGGGCGACCGAGAGACTGAAAATGGAAGATAAGAGGTAGGTGGAGAATCCTACTGTGTGTGTGTGTGTGTGTGTGTGTGTGTGTGTGTGTGTGTGTGTGTGTGTG
>JAFBJT010009524.1:91268-114461 GCA_016785325.1 Chascanopsetta lugubris | reverse complement strand
CGTGTGTGTGAAGGTGATGATGGGTGGGGGGGGTGGGGGGGGCGGGTTGTTACATGTGCTCCAATCCATATGATGAATGGAGATGAGCAGTATGGGACATCTCTTCCTGATAGAACAAGGCCCAGGATCAGGAATGAACAGTTATGAGTGTATTATGAGCGAGAGAGGAGAGAGCGAGAGAGCGAGAAAGGGAGGGAGGGAGAGAGAGGGAGAGAGCGAGAGAGAGGGAGGAAAGAAAGCGGGGTGCTATTTTAGTCTGGGCGTTGTCATGGAAACTGCAGCCTCACTACAAATGGAGACATCCAGAACACATGGATCGTCAAACAAATGGCGTGCGTAGGGCCCAGCGTGAAGCTACGCAATGGCTATGTGACACCGTGCCATCTCGGTCGAACCCACCCCACCCACACTGGCACCCGCCCTCCTGTCGGATAACGGCGGCGACGGCGGCAGTGGCGGTGGCGTCTTCTTCATCGCCGTGCCTGAATATCAATGTGAGGGTGGCTTTTAGGGGGTGGGGGGACGGAGGAGGGGGACAACTGCTCAGAGTCAGGGGGCTAAGTGACAGGCAATGGTGTCCATTCAAGCAGTGAGTCACAGCCACTTGCTCTCTGTCTTTTAATTAACAGTCTTTTCCACACTTCCTCCTCTTCCTTTCATCTCCCCTCGTCTCCTCTCCTCTTGTCTCCTTTCCTCTCCTCTGCTGTCTACCCCTTCACTCTCTGTCTTGTCTGTCTCCCATCTTACCCCCTCTATCTCTCCGTCTCTCTCTCTCTCTCTCTCCCTCTCTCTCTCTCTCCTGCGCTCTGAAGGACGGAGGTATTCCCACATTTCTCCGTTGCTATAGCAACACCGCAGCGAGAACAGGAAAGAGAGGACGCAGGCAGGCAGGCAGGGAGGGAGGGAGGGAGAGAGGGAGGGGGGGTGGAGACATGGTGGTGGAGCGGGTAGCAAGGGAGGGAGAGAGAGAGAGAGAGAGAGAGAGAGAGGGAGAGGGAGGGAAACGGGGGGAGGGGTGTGGAAGCGGCCTAAGATGAGAGGATGTGTGAACAATGCTAATGCTAATGGTGGCAGCAGCAGCAGCAGCAGCAGTAGCGGCAGTAGCGGCAGTGGCAATCGGCAGCAGCGGCAGCAGCGGTGATGACGGCAGAGCATCCAAGTGTTGGTGAATTCCCCTCTCGTCGCATCACGCCTGGCTCACACTCGTATGTCATATCCACATTTGCATAATTGCCAGTGGGAATCTATCTGAGGCGTGTGGTCATTGATATCCCGCACCGAAAGAACGACACACGAGAAGTGTCTGGCTCAGCCATTTCTCTGTGACATTGACCCCCGCACTGCAGAAGCTGCGTCCGGTCTTTGGGCCAGGGTGCAGAAGTGAGAGGCCGCGCCGCCTCACCTCTGCCCGCCTCACCTCCTCGCGGGAGGTCGTTTGCGGCCCCCGACTGTAATCAGCGCAAACCAACGCGGGTCAAATGACCATAGCGAGAGATGCGAAAGAGACGCATCCGACGCGGCGCGGAAGCGTGTTTCATATCGATGTCATCATCCCACTCAATCAGGACGGAACCCGATCTCATTATCCTTTCATACATATCGCGCAGCATAAGAACAAAGGAGTCTTGCGTCAATTTCCTGATATATGAAGATGTGCGGCGAGTACCAAAGCTCAAGTGGCCCGCGAGGAGCAGGCATGACGCCCACTCCTCCGCTTTACCCTCCATGCTCAACACCCTCCGACAAAACTCCAGCCGAGCGCGTCGGCCCGAGACTGGAAGTGTAAAGGGAGTCTCTGGCGCGCCGCGGACATGTATGGGTGCTTGAAGCTGCTCATGGTCGGGCCGCATGTCAGCCATCTCGCTGCCCTCTCCCTCTCAATCAATAACTCATCTCTCCACGTCAATATAGTTGGCCCCCATGGGAGGAAAATGTCCTTCTTTAGGACAAAAGGAGAATAAGCAAGAAGAAGAAGGGAATGTGGAGGATGAGTTTGATGCTCCGTGCAAAAGATTCCCACGTCTGTACTCAATTATAGGGGAAGTTGGTCATCTGCTCCTGGTAAGAGAGAAATTGAGCCAAGGATGAAAAAGGGCAAAGCAGTGTTTTCCAATATTTTGAAAAGAAATAGCTTTTCTGTGGTTGTAAAAAACTCTAAATCTCTCCAGAGCTTCCAGTTTCCTTCAATGGTTTTGATGAAACATGTGTTAATACTAATACTGCAGTGTCTAATTAGCTTATCTTAGCTTAGCATAAAGACTGAGGGCATGTGGGTCAAGGGTCAGCCTTATCTACAAGTTATCAAAATACCCGTACAACCATCTTTCAAAGGTGAAGAGCAGGATACATTTGCTCTCAAACCCTAACAACACTCGAAAGTGCACTGCCTCACTATCACACTGAGGTGAGCGGAGGAGATGGTGCAGGGAGGACAGCTCCACTGACACTGACTGCACTAACTAAGGCTATCAGCAGCACACTAGCAATGAAGACTCCAGTGAAGGGTTGTACACAGGCACCAGGTGTGTCAGTTCAGCTGACGGGTGCACCGGCCAATCATCTTGCTCAGTCTGGATGATATGATTAATTTGGTTTAACACACCAATTTAAAAGTCAACTGCTCATTTTTGGGGGCATCATTCAGTTACACATGAAAAGAAAAATGTCTTGATTGGAGGCTTGAACACATTTGGAGGCACTGCAATAAATTAGAATATGCTGTCATTTTCATTGAGGGATAAAATGAGATTAAATCAAGAGAATGTTTACATAATTGGGTCTGGATGTGAAGATGGTCCAGGTCATAGGCAAACGTTCACCTACAACAACACATCAACAATGGTGTGGGCGCTTGTCATTAAAAGCTCTTAAATGTCAGTGTCCAAGGTGACACCTTTGCACCTCTGTCATCCCAATATATGTAGTATAAGTAGTTTGGTGGGATTTCTTAAGATCCATCAACACATCATGTTTACAGACAGACAAACATACAGCCAGCCCCCCCCCCCCCCCCCCCCCCCCCCAAAAAAAGCAGGCCCCGCCCCCCCCCCCCCCATCATCTCATCCGATATAGTCTCTCCCACTGTGGAATGAGCCTCTCTGACATGCGAACACCAGTGTCGTGAGTAAAAGCTGCTTCATAATTCATATGCAGCATATAAAGAGAAAACCAGCATTAACCAGGTAACGTGAAACACCCCCCCACCCCCACCCCTCTATCTGCCGTTATGGTAAATCAATATTCAAGTAAGTGCAATGATCTAATAACAATGTCGGCACAGTGCCTGAACAGTGTGTTTGCGCGTGGGGGTGTAGGCACTGGGGAACAATTTGCAACATACCTTCCTTCCAGTAATTACATGGGAAGTGTCTGCGTATATAATGTGAGCTGGATACAAGATATTCATAGGAAAGTAATTACTTCAAAGCTCAGCCTCCACCACCGGCCTACAGAGCATCACTGGTGAGATATACGGTATGGGCTCCTCTCGCGCGCGCGCGCTCTCTCTCGCTCTCTCGCTCTCTTATTCTCTGTTATTTCTGGAAAAAGCAGCTGGTTACGCACGGGCCTTATCTACATGAACACGTTAAATGAACACATTATTTCAAAACGGCAGGTTTAGAAAATCAATCGGAGCCCCTTCACACGTACACAGACAGCTGCAACTCACTTCAGCGGCGTTTAGTCTAAACAAACGTGTCTTATTTTCCGGGTGACATACCTCGGCAGTCAGGTTGAGTGTTTTATTCCCAGGGGAGGCGAAGGAACTGTCTGAGGTTACAAGGGCTTCTGAGTGTTTGCCTCGCAAAGTACACCAGACACATGTCCATGCTGGAATAGCCTCGTATGTTTGTTTGTGTGTATCCCCCCCTATCTCTCTCTCTCTCTCTCTCTCCCTCTCTTTTGGATTATTAATCGAGATCTGCAGGGACGGAGGAGGAAAACAATATTCCCACAGTCAAAGGGAGAAATTCTGCAGCGTGGCTCGTAATAAAACCGGGAGAAAAGAGCAAAAATCTAAACATAGACAGAGGCATAAGAAAGCAAAGCAAATAGTACAGTGTTGAGGAAGCCCTTTGAGAGCCGGAGTAGTAAGATCGTGATTCAACATGGTTTCATGCACGCAACAAAAAAAAAAATCTTTAAACAAAGCACAGACATTAAATCAAACGACTTGTAGTTTCCTTTAAAGTATCTCACACAAATGGAGTCCAAGTGGGTCACGTCACGCACACATCCCATTATACTTTGCATCCTTACTCCGAGCTAAGCCCGCTAACTTATGGTCATAAACAACGGATAAATAGGCCACGCTATTTCTTCTGCTCTTCCTGCTTCCCACACAGCTGTTCCACACACACACACACACACACACACACACACACACACACACACACACACACACACACAATCCTTATGTCATACACATTTGCTAATTGCCATTTTTCTGCACCCTTTAAAATATGAAGTTTAAAGGTGCAGTGTGTAGGATTTCAGTCATTTTTGTCACCTCTAAATATATTACATACTTACATGACTTTATAAATCGACTAAATGTATCATTACTTTTCCCATTACTCTTAAATGAGCCCATTGATGTATATTTACATGAGGAGCGGGTCCTCTCAATGGGGGCTGCCATGTTTTTACAGTAGCCCAGCGTGGACGTACTAAACATTCTTTGAGTTTTATAACATTTGAGGGATGAGGGTGAGGTGATGGACACAACTTCACCCCTAAATGTGACCAAACCTTACACACTGCACCTAAATAAAAAAACAAACAAACAAATGGCTTCACAAAGCTCCTCAGTCAGAGGGGACGCGTCCCACAGACTCCACAACTCTTTAGAGTTTATGTCATGTCAGAGTCCCCACAGACTCTGCAGTCTGTCTGTGGGCCGGGGGGAGGCGGGGGACACGGGGGTGGGGGCGCAGGGGAAATCCCTGGAGAAACACACAGCTGAGAGGTTATTGAATTTGAAGGGAAAAGACAGCAGAGTTAAAGGGGAGGGGGGGGGGGGGGGGGTTGTTGGGACACAGTGGATTTCCACAGTCATACAAAGGGGAGATGTACGTACATGCCGAGAGAGTTAGCATTTCCCAAACAGCCGGTTTTCCCTGTGTTTCCTTTGCGCACACTTCGGAAGCACCGGTGGGAATCGGGGCTGATGTGTTTATTCTGTGGTTTCTTGCCGCCGAGGAGCAGAGAGCAGGACTTCTGACGTTCACCTTTTCTTCTAATTGAAAATTACCCGTCTCCGTCCCATTATATTAAAGCCGACATCACAGGATGCTCTGAGCGCGGTTGCATTTCTCTTTCATCTCCGGCGCATATTAATGTATTGCCCCTCTGCTGCATGCTGCACTCCCTATACACTCACTCCCTCACACGAGCCTTTACAAAAGGACTTCACCGCGCCACATGTTTGCTCACCTTTGAGACAAGCGTGGGGGGGGGGGGCACACATTAATATCTGCTCAAAAACATGAGCCACATGTTACAGAACATTTAGTATGATACCCTTTTCCCTCCTCTTACGCTTTGGGTCATAGTTTTTAGAAAATACTACAGCACTGCTGTAACACACCACAGCTGATGATGCAGCGCACACACACCCACACTCACAGGCCCTTTAACATCACACACAGAAAGTCTCATGGGGACCAGGGCTATCTCTGGAGACCCGAGCCAAGTGCGATTACATTAAAGAAAATTACTTTACATAGGGCCCCAACAGACAGCTCAAATACAGTGTCCTTGCTGCGAGGGCCACACACTTTTATCTCAACATATTATTCATATACTGCACATCACCAATGCATGAAGATCTCAGAGTGGCCGTCTGTTCAACGTGTGCTGAGAAACTACAGATTTAATGGAACGGATCGGTCGAGGCGTGTAGGAATTAGCGACATCTAGAGGTGATATTGCCATTTGCAGCTGAATACTCTTTGAATTCCCCATCAAGCAGGTGGCAGGAGAACCTTTAAATCTTTAAAATTCAAAAGGCTGCTCTATTGTAGGCCAATGTAAAAACATAGTGTGTGTAACAATGGCGGCCTCCCAAGAGAAGATCTGCTCCTGATGTAAATATAAAAGGCTAATTTCTGGGTAATGTCTACATTATTCGATCATTCATTTCTGCAATCAGACTAAACCAAATGTTACACATCATGGTAATAGTATGATTGTCAGAGCACACTCACATTTGAGTTTGGCCAGAAAGGAGTTTCCCTATGGCAACTCAAGGGATTTGGTGTATCATGGAAATTCAAATGATAAAACATGGGAGGATTGAGGACATTAGCTCGCTGCACTCGTGTGAGTCTGTTGTGCAGTGATGAAACAGAGCAACACAATCCAACATCCCAATGATGCTTCCTGGTCAGCTGTATCTCATTGGCTTAACACCGGAAGCAGATAATGTAAATATCATAAAAGATTTGAGGATGGGGAGCCTCTAACACAGGGGTATCAAACATATGGCCCGCGGGCCAAAACCGGCCCACCGGAGGGTCCAACGCGGCCCGTGAGATGACTTGGCAAAGACAAAAGACTGTTTCAATAAAAATAACTGCTTTTTCAAATTTTGTGCACAAAAACAAAGAGAGACATTGGCCTTGTGTGGCTCCTGAACTCAAATGAGTCTGACACCCCTGCTCTAATATTACTGGTAAGATTAAATTAGGATGTAACCCCCTCACACTCTTTTGCACAGGATTTTAAACCAAGTGGGACGAAGAGAAGTGAAGAGCAGAATACAACAATGAAATAGAAAACCAGGTACCAATGTATCTTAATTCTAAAAAAGCTTTTATGACAATCATTGAACTGTACTGAAGATGTCCTGCACATTTATACCGAGCATTAAATGTGTAAACTTTCGAGGATTCATTCACAAAGTTACTTCTCATGTAAAAGCAACCATGTTGTTTATTTCCCTCCTCTTTTCCATACCTGTCACATTTGCTTATTTCACCACAAATGCTAATAACACAAAAGAAATAGCAGTAATACGCCGTTACGCTAATACGACATGACAGAGCGTTTGATTTATTAAGGCGTTTTCCGTGCCGTAGCGATTACAGGATGTACTAGTGCTGCGTTGAATTTGTTGGATTAACATGACTTTATTTCTCCTCTCGTAATCAATTTGTCATCTAATTTCTTATCAGGATTTTAAACAACACAGACAGGAAGTACGAAGTGAGAATTTTCCACCCCTGCAAGTTATGTGCAAACGTAAGGCTCTCAGCTTGTGTGTCACTTTTGATAAGCTCGTATAACATAGTCTAAGATTATTAGCAGCTCATTTTCTAAAGGGTGGGATTTAGTGACACCTACTACAAAAACGGGGCAGCCTCCATAGAGAGAATCCACCCTAAGACTCACTCTAGAGCAGGGGTCTAAAACATACGGACTGCGGACCAGAACTAGCCCGCTAGAGGGTCCAATCCAGACAGCAATTCTTAAATAAAAGTAAATGCTATTTCAAATTTGTCCACTGGGGGTTGCACAAAACACAGTCAGTTGTCAACACTATGGTTTTACTGGTCCGGCCCACTTGCGATCAAATGGGGCAAATGGAGACAATTTAGCCTAAATCTAAAACACTGGACCTTTAATGAACTATGCTACCAGCTAATTGTGTCAAACCAAAGTTTTCCTCACCCTCTCCAGGTTCAGATGTGTAAAGGCAACAAAACAGCATCGACACAATTACTGCTCAGACTTTTTCTTTCATTTACTTTTATAAAATTCACGTAATAACTTATTTGAAACACCATGATGGAGAACTGGTCTCTGGTTTAGTTAGTTGTGCCGCTCTGCAGGATGGAGTCACAACAAAGAACGGATGTGGCGTACTGTACGTGTCTAGTAGCAGAGTGACTGAATCACAGAAGAAGCAAACAGAGAAATAATATACCTCTCAGTCATTGCATGACAGTCATTGAAGTGCAGCACATGTTGACTTTTGCTATAATCCAAGAAATACTTTGCTGTCACACTGTGTACCTGGATGGATACATGGGAAAGAAATGACATTTAATGACAATACATAAAGACCCCAAACTTAGAATATCACATACTGAGATACAAGTGTAAAAGTAAAGAAAAGGGGGAAAAAATGACATTTTGCCTTTTTATAATAAAGAAATCTAAATTTCTCTAAATCTTAACACTTCTTTCGTTTTTTTAAATCTTTCAAAACAGACCAAGGTTTTCTTTTTTTAAATATATATATATATATATATATATACGTATATATATTGTTTTATCAAACAGAACAGCTTACCTTTAAAGGACCAAAAGGTCAGTCCATTTTCTCCCCTCACATTTTAATCCATTTCATTAAGGAGTTTTGTTTCCCGACAAAACCAAGAAATGTCATCTGGGCTGATGCATCCATTGTAAGCGAAGGTTGGTGCAGCAGATATTTGCCAGTACTCCGTCTGTGGCCGGGCTGCACCAATTCACCACCACAATATACAGAGAGACGCTCGCCTTGGATTCCAGTCTCAAGCTTGCGATCCTCATTAAAAAGGTGTTCGTTAGCATTCCTACAACAAGCCTCTTGTTAGATCGCGTCACGTCTATGTACAATGGCAGCCACTATACTACGATGCAACAAAGCCCCTCTGCATATCCTCTGAATGCTTATAACGGTGATGATAACTGTGCATGGTGCATGTTATGGACGTCCAGAGGTATGAAAGGAACATTTCTGTGCTGATTGGAGTGAGTCACCATCGTGATAACACATTGCGGCGGCGGCAGCAGCAACAGCAGCAGCAGGCGCAAAAATATTTGTGCCACGGTTGCGATGCAAGGACCAAACCCCTCACGCGCAGCGCACAAGGAGGTATCGAATATGCTCTTTGAAATCAGACGACGGAGCCACCGAATCTAGCACATCAAGGGAGCGGCCATATGTTGTGTCTTTAGCCTTCATTTATATTCTATTTGTGTCTCCGTGGGGCTACGGCTGAACCCTGCCCACCAGATCTGCAGGCTGCTTAGGTCGTGGCACATTTACATTTTACTATGAGATCCAAAGTGAGAGGAAAATACAGCCCGAGTTATTTGATCAACAGGCGCATTTCAAAACGATGGCTAGGGTGTTTATCATTAATCAGGATCAGCAGTGATGCAGAAGATGTTCCTTTCATGGATTAACCTTTGCGACAATCCGGGTGGGATTTCTCCGATATCATCACTCACACGATTATCATCATTATTGCCATCTCTCTTTGTCCCCGCTCTTCCAGTCAGTGTGCACTTGATAAGCAAAACCATCATCCCTCACACAAACCAGCTCATATGTCTTGGAAAGACACAATGTAAGTCAGAGGGAGGAGGAGCAATTTAAAGGTATAGTATACAGGATTTTCTTTACTAATCTTGACTGAGCCACTGTAGTCTGAGATGGAGTCCGTCTCCTTCTCTTCGGATGTTCCTGCGTGGTAATGTTTGGACGGGTACGTCCTGGTGGTTAGCCTGAATTGCTTCCTTAGGAGTATCTATAAAAATATAACATTTCAAAGATAGCATAGCTTGTAGTGCACATTTTGCACTGTAAGTCGTACTGGCATTGTAGGGCATGGGAGGAGGAGACATCTGTGACTCATGTGTTTACAAATCCTGCATACTACACCTTTAAAACATAACCAAAAGAATGAAACCAGGGCACAATCACATACAGAGCTGTGTTACAGTCCAACAAACATGAGTTTCCTGATCTGTGTAAATAACTGGTCACATGGTTGGTTTGTGCTCAATTGCAACAAACATTTGAGGTTGTTCCTGCTTGATAAATACAGTCTGTTATGCCAAAGAAATGTGATTTATTCAGTGTCTTTCTTTTTTTTTTTTTACCTCACATTTGAAAAGCATGTGTTAAGAACGGCCATGGAGAAGCACATCGAGGGCTAAATTCAGACAAAAGCACCTTCATTAAGAATAAGATCATCTAGTTCGGTCAAAAACACTCATTTTGCATAACCAGTAGCATCAAGTGACTAAAAGCCTGTCTGAGCATGTTAATAGAGCAGATGGCACCTATCGTTACCAGAATGACTCATGGCCAAACCACAAACCATACATTCAATCCAGGTTTAGCACAGAGGCCTGCATAATGTCTCACTCTGTTACTCGTGTGGTCGCCACATTGACCCACCACAACCCAATATATGATTGATTTATTTCACACGTAATGATACATGGCTAGACAACTGTACACATTATATCAAACTAACAAAAATAAAGAAATACATAGTTGGAACGCAAGAAGCGTAAATGGCATTTAACATATGAAAGTTACACTGTAAAAATGTGGATCTTACAATTGTCATACAACCAGACATTATTATTATTAATATACTGTACATTTTCATTCATTCCAATCATCCTAAGATGGATGTTTAATCCCTTCTTTAATGCTGCAGCAGGCAGACGTCTGATCGTCGCCATGACAGCATATTATGGCATGATTATGGTAACCATGAGCAAGGAGGTCATATCAAAGTCCAGTCTAAAAGCAAATATCTGGCTACTGATCTGATTTAAATAACACATTGTCAACACTTGTATTTTCACCCAGACAGATCTTTGCATGGAGTTACCTTTCAGCGTTTTTGTGGAACAGAATTTGTCACCATTGTTTGATGCTGGCATTTAAGTATCAGAATTGTGGATTCAAATACCAAGTAGCTGGCTTTTACAAAATACATAATACACTCTTAGAACACAAAAAGTCCGTAATGATTATTACTGAAGCAACAGACAAAAGTGTGTCAAACAGAGATCTGCGTTTCACTGTTCTACAACCTAAATGGACTTCATGTCACAAAGCCAATTCAAAGATTCACAATGAGTGTTGCAATTGAGCCCTTATGTTTCTGAGAAGTAGCCAAACTTAAAACATGTATCGGAACCAACCGTTGCCATCGCCTCCCCTGATTATTCACAAAGAAACAAACTATACCAGCTTATACATCCACCCCAAAATATTTCTGCATCGGAGTCTGCAATGATACATATTTAAATGAAAATATATTTATATAATTTGTGGATTTTTCACAGTAGTTTGTACTGCACTGTACCTTTTTGTCCATCTATTTATGCCTACATAAATTTCACCTTGAGGGAGTCTATTGAGTCACTTGAGAGAGAGTGTGGCTTGCGTTTTGTGAAGAAGAAAAATGTCTCTTCGTTTTTTTTTTCTGTAATATCTCCGATCTTCAGTGTGGTAAGTGCTGTGCATGTCTTTCATCTCTACTGGCCGACGACGATTTGGGGACTGATTACTCAGAAAGGCTAGTTTTTCCCTACGAGAACACAGCTTGTAGAAACTGCAAAAAACGTTTGCTTTGGCACAGATTTACATTGTAGCAATGTCCATTCCTTGATCTCCATGGCCGTGATCATTACTACAAATACAAGTGGCCCATTGTGATAATCCTTGGCTCAGTACACTGTCACGGATAAGTCTATGTGTTTGTGTCTCGCCATGTCAGTCTATCCTCTCACCTGGTGTAATGTCAATGCACTCTAGTGTCTAATCGTCCTGTGCATAAACCCAACATCCATCCCTTCGCTGTGTCCGACTTTTGCTCTCTCTCTATACTCCTCACTTTTGATCTTTAGATTTGAGTCTCTTGAACATTTTCCTTCGAGCTGCCCTTGAAGAGAAGAGGCTCCATTTGGGGATTCTGGTTTTGGCCCATGAAACCCTTGATTGATCCATGTAAGCCCATGGGCATGGTGAGAGACATTGGCAGCGGTGGGGACATAGAATTGGGATTGGTGTTGGTGCCATTGCCTGACGTGGTGAGCAAATTTGACGTCGAGATAGGGACAGAGGTACAGGAGATGGGGATATCCTGGCATTGCTGGTTCTTGCCACTCATCATCCCTCCTGGACCCATCCCTTCGCCACCGATACTGAGGCCCATCACGTTGTTGTTGAAATGATGGGTCTTGTAGTAATGGTTAAGGGTATCTGTACGGCCAATGTTAGGGAGGTTGACTATCTCTGGATGATGTATCCTCAGGGTTCCTTCTCCGACTGTGCTCGAATTCATCGTCGAACCGCCAGAGATGCCACTTCCTGCCCCAGCTCCAATCTCGTCCTCCACGTTGACAATCTCAATGGCTCGGGCTGGGCCATGGTGCTTGTGTAGCTGGTGCTGTTTTCGTAGCTTATAGAACACCACTAACATCACTGCTGCCATGAAAGTAATGGCCACGAAGCAACCGATGATGATCTTGGTTGTTTTCATGACGTCATCCAGGCCTGGAATGTTAGTTACATCCATTATGGACACAGTCACCGAGTTCTCAGTACCTTTGTTGGCTCGTGGCGACAACGAGGAAAGAGAAGAAAGCGAAGGAGATATGGTGATGCCAGGTCTCCCCTCGACCACCCCTCTTTGAACTGTAGGATTAGGAAAATCAATGAAGGTTTCATTAATATACTGTCGTGCCGAGTTTTCCTCGTCCCCTCTTACTGTCTCGACTGTCTCCACAGTGACAGTGGTGAAATAACTGTAGCCATTGCTGGGATCTGATGCAGACACATTGAGCACAGCAGTCGCAGTGGTGTTTCCAGCGGAGTTGGTTACCATGCAAGTGTACTGCCCGGTGTCTTGCACGGTCACATTTGTGAAATTCAGCGTTCCATCGTGGAGCACTGAGATCCTAACTCGGTACGATCCGTGGGTCATCAGAGTACCGTTTGGAGTGAACCAGTTCACAGACGTCATTGACGTTCCAGTACGACATTTCAGCTCAGCCGCCATGCCCTCGGTGACATTGAGGTCAGTGGGTGGCTCAACGATCACTGGGGCATAGCAGGTGAAGTGGCTCTGGTCTAGTTCCCCAATATATTTGCCCTTTAGACCTGGAGGCGCATGGCAGCGAGCGCAACATGTGGTGTTACTGGGAACTGTTTCTTTCAGCCACCAGCTGAGCCACAGCACATCACAGTTACACACCCAAGGATTGTGGTTGAGATGGACCCTCTCCAGTTGGTGCAAAGGGGTGAAGAGGTCATGGGGCAGGGAATGTAGGGAATTGTGGGAGAGGTTGAGCTCCTCCAGGTTTTTGAGGTCATCAAAAGCATTACGTTCAATGACTGACACTCTGGAGTGCATTAGCCACAGCTTGCGAAGGGACACTAAGCCTTGAAAAGACCCAGGCCGGACGATACCCAGCTGGTTCCCCGACAGCTCCAGTTCCTCTAGTCGTACTAGTGGGGTGAGGTTAGGGATGTCCTTCAAGCCGCACATGCCAAGATTCAAGAAGCGTAAATTTACCAAACCTTCAAAGGCAGCCTCTGAGATGAAATCCAGCTTTCTGAGTTCCCCCAGATCAAGACGACGTAAGGAGGGAACACGATGAAAGGCAAATGCCGGCAGGGTCTCGATGGGGTTGTTTCGTAGCCATAGTTCCCTTAGCTTGCTGAGGTACTCAAAGGCTTGTGACGGTACAACTGTGAGACGGTTGTCAAAAAGCTCCAGTGTGTTGAGGTTGGGGAGGCCATTGAAAGCTCCCACCTCTATCTGTCGGATGTGGTTCTTGGAGAGCTGGAGGATTTCCAAATGCCGCAGGTGTTTAAATGTGTCAGACTTGATCACCTAGTTTGGAAACACAAACATGAAGGCAAGTTGGAGCAATGTTAGAATTGCTATCAACTTCTATTTGTTCACCACGAAGGCGTGATCTGCCTGTAAGATGGAGCCATATTTACCTGAATTGTGTTCTCCTGTAGATTGAGGTATCTTGTGTTCTCGGAAATACTCTCCGGGACTTGATCTAAACTCTTCCTCGTGCAGATGACGCGGCTCGCTTGATTGGAGCAGGTGCACTGGGTGGGGCAGGGGGGTGCTGCCTCTGCCAGTTGCGGCCCATGGCTGTGGAACCACAACAGGAGCTGGACCAGCCAGAGGAGGGGGGAGGGGGCACAGGGGCTGGTCACCATGACAACACGCATGGCAACTGAGTCATGACCCACCCCTATTGCTAAAAATTTAAGTCACCTCAAATGAGGGAATTCAAGTGCTTATCTCGATGTTCATATCTGATCCTTTTATTTTGTCGTTTTTTCTTTAAACAGTCACAAAAAAAGCCAATTTTGAGGACTATTTATCATTTACACTTCTTTTCAAAGTGTAATTTTAGGGAACCCTGATATTTTTTAATTCCCATGACAATCTTTAGCAGATATATTAAATTAGGGAGGTGGGGCGGTTGGGGTTGTTCCTGTTGTCTCTGCGGTGGCAAGAGCCTCTCACTGTGGGGGAAAGAGAGAAAAGCAGAGACAAGAAGGAGGTCAAGCAAGTGCACTGTGCTGTAGCTTTAAGATATTAGGCTCATTTTACACACACAGACACACACACAGTATAAGTATTCCCTGGACGAAATTAATATCTCAAAAATATGACCGGGTCCTGTCAACAGAGTGCACAACAAGCTGGGTTTCTAAAGAGGTGACATTAAAATTGTGACCTGTGGGCAAAGCTGGTGAGTCAGCTGCCATTTTCTCTATAGGTTGAACTTAACATCTGGGTCATGGCGTGCGTCTGAAATAGCCACAAAATTTGAAAAGCTCGAGCTGGGTCAATGAGCACCGTGGTTTAACACTTGGGATGAAGGTCTCATCTTTCGCTTTATGAGGCTAGCGTTTGACAGACAGGAGTGGAATTCTGCATTTAGAGGAATCCAAAGTTGCCGAATGCAATTACTGCTACCGGTGGGACTCATCTAGAGCTAAGGTTAACGCAGAGCTTCGTGCAATCCATCACTTGGTAGCGGGACAGCATTACAAATGAGATAACAAATGATGCCTGCATGGTGTAATTTAGCAATTAAGATATGAGGGAATGATTATTGACTCCTGAGATTTTGCTGCAATGCACAGGGTGGGTGCAATAAATGACACACAATAAGACACAATCCTCAGCCACCGGGAACTGACAAACCTCACATGGAAAAGACATGTGACATTCCATAGCTTTATAATTCATACATGTGTCTTGTGTGTGACTTTGGTAGCAAGAGTGTCACACACTTCTTGAAACGGAAATGGCTGCAAGCATCAGCAGACTCACTAAATTTAGAAATGCTGGGGCTCGGTCCCAGCAAGTGTTCCTTGTTTCCTCAAGCTCGTCACTATGACTCGGCCAGTCACAACCATGAACCGTCTGCTGAACCCAGACAAGGGGCTCATTGTTACCTGTCATAATATGTGACCACCGTGTTACGATTATGTGTAAAAAGATAAAAAATAAATAAACCTTTTGATGCACTTCTTAAATCACTGGATCTCTCATGAAAAGGTTATTTTTCAAAGCTTCCATAACAGTCTTTAGCATCTCCACCCAGAAACACTGTTGCTGTGGCAACCTGCTCACTCACCATCTTGTGTTTTTACTGTCCAGTGCCCTATTCCACATTACTGTGCTTAGCTGAGCCTGATCATCGTTTGCTGCACAGAACCGATCAGTAACACCTTTCAGGTCCAAATCAATTCACTATATTTCACATAAAGTTTAAGGTGTATTTCCTCATTAACACACAGCCTCTACAATAAATGGTATTTTCCTCAGGAGGAATAAGAAAACAAGCAGAATCTTGTAAATCTAACTTTGTACATGAAAATAAATATTTACATAAGTGCAAGGGGGGGGTAAATATTTACAAAAGGGCGGGGGGGGGGGGGGGCTGACAAAGCACACAGTCGAACCTTGGCCTTTAATATCACTGCACCGAGAACAAATCAGCCATTAATCTTAATATCTACAAGGTCTGTAGATTAGGTCAACATCAGTCTTTATTAAAGACATAGCTCTGAGATCTCTTAACGCTACCATTAAGAAAGGTCATAAGGGAGTATGTGCTAAAAATAGACCTTTTTTTCAGATGCTCTGCACATGCCACTCTCTCTCTCTCTCTCTCTCTCTCTCTCTGTGTCTCTCTGACACACACTCACTTGGGTGCAAATGCCACACAGAACCAACAAAACATCATCCATCTCCGCTCTGAGAACAAATGTAGATTTTACGAATACAAATCTTTCAACCTCCATGTTACTGTATGCAGCCCCTTTGGAGCACTCTTCATAATGGTGTTCTTCACTCTGCTGTCCTCCCTCTCTCTCCCTCTCTCTCTCGCTCGCTCCCTCTCTCTCTCTCTCTCTCTCGCTCTCTCCCTCATGCTTGTAATTATCTATTTCAGTAATTTGACAGAGTTGGGAGAATAAAGAAAAACGCCTCAATGTCTGTCCCAGACATCAGCATTGTATCTGATCCAGAATGGTGGCCTGGTGAGTTTGAATGATTCGCTCGTCAGAACATGATTCATGGACGCATCAAAACACAACATCATGAATATTCAACAAGGATCTGGTTGTATCAGAGCTCTCCACTCAGAATGTCTCCATTAATAAATCACTTGAAAAAACTGTATGGGTGGAAATCTACCTTTATTCTTATTATTCTACCATGTCTCCATCGTTTCTTCTCAGGTATATTCTGCATGAATGAATTAGAAGAATTTGTTTTAAGCCAACTTTAACAAAAAACACTTAGGGTTGGTGCCTAGTCTGATTAGTTCTTATTCCCCAGAAAAATGTTATGTGGTTGCAAGAAGAATCTGGTAGTTATTAACGTTCTACTTTGAAAACACCATGAGGAACGGAGTTTTGCCTTGAATTAATCTCCACTTTTGTAATGTACAATGCATTCTGCACAATTCACAGTCGTAATCTCCATTTGTACAACTTGAGAATTCAGTTTTTAATACACTATACCACACCACTGCAACAGTGACATTGCACCAAGGGTGGACATATACCTTTAAGTCTCATGTGATTGCGAGAATCCCCATGGCAACTGCCACCATATCTTTTAATTTACCACACAGAGATGACGTCCGCACATGTGCAGTTGGATTGTGCAAGCCGTGAAATGTGAGAGAATCGTTCGTTCGTATTCGCCGTGTGGCTTTTTGCTGACATTGTGAGGATGCCGAGTATCCTCTTGCATAGCAGGAGCCGCTGGGGGGGGGGGGGTGGACAATTTAAACACCTATGTAAAGCACGCAGGTTAAAATTGCATTAGAGACCTCGAAGCTACAAGCAAGACGCCTGTTGCCTTGACCCGGCGTCTTCAAGTTCTCGACCACAGGAGAGAGGGCGCCGGCACATGTACGCCTATGGTGGCCTATATTTTCAGACACTCGCACCTCCGCTCATTTGACTGTGCCGCCAGGGGCCTCCGTCCTCCTCACCCCTCCTGCGAGATGTGTTTTCATATGAGGGGCTTATGACACCGGGCCTGTACACAGCGTGTGCATCTTCCAACCGATTGCACTCAGAGGTATTTCTCTTTCTTGATCTGGGCCGTTTTTCCATGTCAAGAGCAGATTGCAACCATGTTGGTATTGATTATTCGATCAGGCCTGAGAGAGCGCTCAGTCGTGAAAAGACAAATTAGCTGCAAGCTGCTGACCAATTGCTACAAACCAATCACATCATCGTAAGCGCCTGATTGTATCAATGCCTCCTCACTGCCACCACCCCCTCCCCCACAAACACACACACACAACAGAGTCATCAAGCCATATGAAGATGAAGCCCCCAAAAAAAAAGGTATTGTTGTTTTCATTGAACCATCTCTGATGACTGTGAGATGCTTCCTGTGTGTGCCTACGCTAAGGCCCAATTAGAGCCCATGTATTTACAGATGGTCTGGAGATGAACACAAAGCGACACAGGTGCAGCAGGGCTAACATCATCTACTGTAACTATGACAACACTAGATTGATTCAGGACCTGGGAATCAGGGTAGGATGCTGAGGCGCATTTCAGCAGTGTATAAAGATTGTCTTTCTTTCTTTTTTTTGAAAGAGGTGTAAATGAAGCCCAGTGCCACACAACCCCCCCCCCCCCCCCCCCAACCCCCCCCCCCCCCCCCCCCCCCCCAGTCATGCCAAGTATTTCCTCCCTCCTTCACACATTTGAATGGGGGGAAAAACCCACTAAAAATGGATGGGGGGGGGGGACATTACGTGTATTTTCTTCCTGCTGTCGCAACCTCTGATCTGTAATCTCTCCTCATCATATGGCCCCCGGCATTATATCTCCCTACAATTCAACAGAATGGTCTTATTCATCTATGCAGCTGCGCTTCACTACGGCGCACCTTCTCGGGAACGTAATTGAAATTCTGAATAGGCCTAATTCTGCACATGCTGCATTACAAAATGGCTTGCATCCATTCTCTCTCTTCGGGGGTAATGACAACACGACTGCAGCCCGACAATAATCCATAAAGCCGGGGAGTGTATTTTAAAGTGGGATGTGTATAGAAAAAAAGAAAGGACTTACACAAGGAGCCGTGTTATCTTCATTTATAAATATACAGAGAGATTGGCGAAGCGCGCAGCACCGATGAGACCGTCTCATGCATCTTCATTCTCACACAAATGTCATTTCAATGCATCATTTCACGATTCCATCCCCCAGCATCCATCCATGCAAACGTTAGGTAACAAATGCAATAATTACACCGGCCACCCCCCCACCCCCCTTTTCTTCTTCTACCTGTACATCCAATATCCACACGTACCTTTAATGTCTGAGGTCGATGGTTTTCTCTCCTCCTCTCGTCCTCCTTCTTCCTCCCCGATCGTCCGCGTTCTCCTTCTATCCGTCTATCCTTCTATCCCTCTATCTATCTATCTATCTATCTACCTCGGCTCGTTCTCCCTCCGTCCCCCTCCTAAATTGGTTCGCTTGTCTCCGCGGCTGTGAGCTGGCTCTTGTTCTTGTGGGCTAGATCCGCAGCGCCAACGCAACGCGGGGGGCTACAGTGATGGCAGGTTAAAGATGAACAGCACACACACACGCGCGCGCGCGCGCGCGCACGAGGAGAAGGAGAAGAAGATGATGATGAAGAAGAAGAAGAAGAGGGGGGGTAAAAAAAAAAAAAGGAGAGAGAAGAAGAAGCACGGACGCGATCGAGGTTCGCAGGGAGACGATGATGTTCGGATGATCGCGTTTAGGGAGCGAGGTCCCGGACCGCTGCATCCGCGCGTCGTCTCATCGTCGGGGAGGAAAAGGCGACGGCGCCCGCTGGGCAAGAGCGTTTTGCGTCCAGCACAAGCGCGACTCCCTTTACGCACATTCCTTATGTCTCTGCCTGAATCCCACTAACGCAGCGTTTATGAGAGAACACAACGTAAGGGATTATTCTAAATAAATAGATAAATGAATAAATAAATAAATCATCATGTCAACCCAGCAGCAAGTGAGCAAAATCAATCCGATTTTTTTTTAATTTTAAAAATAAAAATCTGCATATTGAAAAAAAAAATCATATCTGTGCATGGGCTCCAGACATGTCACATGTTTATTAATATGACTCAGCAGCACTCCATGATCAAGCAGATTAATCTGAGTCAGTGTGTTACTCATGCCAAAGTGAGACATTAAACTCTGCAGTGTTTATCGCCACCGTGTAACAGGGGCCACCTGTTTAACCACAAATATCTGCAACCACAAACACGACCAGTCTGGCTTAAAGATCCATTAAGACGATTAAGTTTGAATTGTTCTCCGTGATTAGAATTTGAAATGTACCCCGGATATCATGAGCCACCCGAATGTACAGATTGTTGCCTTCATTACCCGGGAATGAGCCCTTATATTCAGAGAGTAGAACCCCTCTATGGAGGCGGCCATGTTGCACCACCATGTTTTCACCACTACCATAGATTCTCACTTACTAGGGAAGGATGAGACCTGGGATTGAGATTTGAGCTGCTACACTTCATTTTGTCATTAGAGGTCACAAATTCCCATATGCTGGATATTTAAAGGTGCATTGTGTAAGATTCAAACAGATCATTTCCATAAATTAAATATAGAATAATTACTATACAGATTTCATGGGTGTGCAGTCACCTGAATGTACAAATTGCTGCCCTGGATTGAGCCCCTAAATTGAGATAGAGGAACCCCTCTATGGGGGCTGCCACAGTAGCACCGAATGGACAAACACCTGAAGCTATACCAAAGGTTCATGCTTAACCGGGATGCATGACAAGAACTGAGCTGCAGCATTTAACCTCGTCATTAGAGGTGACACAATCATATACACTGAACATTTAAAGGTGCATTGTGTAACACGCAGCCATGTAGCATCACCATGTTTTCACAGTATTCCAGAATAGGCAAATTAAACTGATTATGTTCTCACTTAACAGAGTGATGAATGAGGAGAATTAAGCCACAACATTCAACTTCATAATTAGGTCACAAAATCGGATAAGCTGTACCTTTAAAGGTGCATTGTGTAAGATAAAGGTGACTAATTACACCAGCGATTCCAGGAGCGTACAGTCACCGAGGGGAAGGAAATTGCCACTTTCATTACCCGGGATTGAGCCCTTTGGGTGTAAGTATGAGCCCTTTAAATGGAGGCGGCCATGTTGCACCACCATGTTTTTACAGTAACCCCGAAAAATCCTTTATTAGTTTAAATGATAATTGAAGGCCATACTGTATGTCCTCTCTCGTGCTTATCCTTCAGGAAGGACAAGGTGAGGGATAACATGTTACTTCACCACTAGATGTCAGTAAATGCTGCACACTGTACCTTTAGAGAGTATGAGCCTACACCAGTGCAATGAATGATGGATGCCGAGTGCTAGCACATTCATTTTTTTGGTCTGCTAACAAAGTAATGGCGTCGTTTTTTTTCTGCTCACTTTGCATACGTGCATATATTTATTCTGTTCCCGAAGCGGTTCTCAAAATTAAAGCCAAAGACAGCCAGCCACCACATGTGACCTGCTGTCAGCATCCACAACCCTGTGAGGTTTGTGCCTCGTAATAAAAAACAAAAACAAAACACCAAACCATTCGAATCCACCATGCATATGAAGTGTTTTGCGAGGACGTTTAGCCGCCATGCCACACGGAATGGATTTAATCACAGGAGCCGACAGGGACGTCAGCGGGTTATTAGCCAATAAAGAGCGATTCAGAGATGCCGATGTTTCTCTCTGCATATGCGGCTTGTGCATATTGATCCCCATCATGTGTCTGTCCACACGTGTCAAGTGCTTCGGCTCCTCCACATCATCATCATCATCCTCCTCAGCCTCCTTCACAGATTCACGCTGGAGCAGAGAAACAGCCCTGGAAGCGGTGCCTCTGCTGGTTCGTGGGTAAAAATAAATCGGAGTCCATCTTTGCTCTGTCTTAGCTCACACTAAAGGTCAAAGGACAGTGCAGGCCAGCTCTGCTTCAGAAAGACCCCCAAGATATATACTCCCCCACCTCCTCTCCATCCTTCCCTCCTCCCCTCCCCTCTCCTCCCTCTCCCTGTGAATGCCGTAGTGAGCATTGTTCACGACCACTAGCTTTTGCTGAAAGCCGCACAGCAATGAGGTCTCTGTGCCTTTTTGCCTCTCTCTTCCTCTCCCCTCCCCCTCCTCTGCCCCTCTCTCTCTCTCTCTCTCTCTCTCTCTCTCTCCCCACCCATCCACTTCTCTCTCCTCCCTCGCTTTCTCTCTCTCTCTCTCTCTCTCTCTCTCTCTCCCTCTCTCTCTCTATTAAATTTCCAGTCACACAGTGGTGCAGAGGATATTCCTCCTTTCCCTCCTTCTCCCTCTTCTTCCCTTGTTCCCTCGCGCTCGCGCTGAAATCTCAGCCCACATCCCGGCCTGTCCTCGTTGGCGACCCTCGCCGCCTTCCCTGACGCTCTCATCTCCTCTCTCCCCATGCATCTTCCTTTTTTTTTTTGCCTTCCAACTCCCGCGCCATTTAAAAGAGATTCCACGCCAACCATGCCAAACAAACCCATCCCGCACCTCTTACTCTTCCTCCTCCCCCCAACTCTCTCTCCACTCTATGTCCTCACTGTGTCATTGCACAGTGAATCTGATATTCCTCCTTATGCACGTATGGAATGCTCGTGTATGTGTGTGTGTGTGTGTGTGTGTGTGTGTGTGTGTGTGTGTTGCCGCGTGTGCACGCCAGCATCCTTGAGCATGTGTGTGTGGGGGGGAAGCGATGGGGGTCGGGGAGGGAGAGGGACATGCATTTGTGCACAGTAAATGAACAAACACTCATTGCTGTATTGCTTGTGTCATCAGTACAGGAAAGCTCTTGGAGTAGAAATACAGCAGAGCGAGCTAATCCAACTATCCAGAGGACGAGTGCATGGCATTTCCAATACAACCCAAACCCCCTTAAACTCTTAATGCTGTGTTAGGAGCCACAGGGGAGGAGAAAGGGAGGGCGATGAGGATTTGGCAGTAGCATGCCAGTGCCAAGACATATGTGGCATGCTGATAGCAGTGGAGAGGTGCAGCTCACGCTCAGAAGAAGCTTTAGAGGGGGTGCTGATACACATCCATCACTTCCATGGTGTAGCTACAGGCCTCGCTGCTCTGGCACGGGGGATCGCACGCGCCTCAAAGCAAAAGATTAGGGACGTGGATCATTTTCTGCGGCAATGGCGACAAAGTTAGCTGTGGTCGGGGGGAATAAGTGATCTCTTTAATGGCCCCGATTGTCCACTTGGGACCGTGAACAAAGTGACATTTCTGGTGGTTATTTTTAGGAATGAAACCGAAAAAAAAGTTGGATTGGTGCTTGCTGCCATCTGTGCGAGAGAATAAGAGAGATACAAGAGAGAGTTTCGAGTTATTCATGGTGACATCCCTGTGTGTGTGTATATGTGTATGCATGTGTGTGTGTGTGCTGTGTTAGAGAGAGGGAGAGAAAATAGAGAGAAAAATCCTAGTGTCACAGTATCTTAGCAACTGCCTCCATCTCCTTGGAGACAAGAACTGACATCATTTCCTGTCTGTGAGAACTCACTTTGGGTTTGTACACAGTGTGTTTGTTTGTGTGCATGCGAGTGCGAGGGAATGTATGTGTGTGCATCTGTTTGTTTGTGTGTTGGCGTGCGTCCACGCTCATATGCAGATGTGAGCCTGCAGAATGTGCACTGATGCAGACAGGATGTGCTCTAGTATTTTGGCCGGGCTGTGAAGAAGACTGTCTCTCAATCTGGAATCAACAAAGAGAGAAAGAGAGAGAGAGAGAGAGAGCGAGAGAGAGAGAGAGAGAGAGAGAGAGAGAGAGAGAGAGAGAGAGAGAGAGAGAGAGAGAA